>JADRCH010000097.1:2334466-2371897 GCA_019843965.1 Rhynchomys soricoides | reverse complement strand
TGGAGGTGGGCCGTGAGATGAAGTGGTGAGAGGTGGTGTGCTGTGGTGGGCCACGGAGGTGGGCCGTGGTAGTGGGCCATGGTGGTGTGCTGTGGTGGGCCGTGGAGGTAAGCCGTGGAGGTAGGCCGTGGTGGGCCATGGAGGTGGGCCGTGGAGGTGGGCTGTGAGATGAAGTGGTGTGAGGTGGTGTGCTGTAGTGGGCTGCGGAGGTGGGCCATGGAGGTGGGCCGAGGTAGTGGACCGTGATGGTGGGCTGTGGAGGTGGGCTGTGGAGGTGAGCCGTGGTGGTGGGCCGTGGAGGTGGGCTGTGGAGGTGGGCTGTGGATGCGCTGTGATTTGCTGCAGGCGGGGTAGCCGCTAGGGTTCAGCGTGGTCCCTGGATAGTGCCATGGTATCACACTGTAAGCTCCCAACTGTGACTGGATCTTCTTTCCCAATTTCCCCAATCCCTAGGCAAGTATACACATGCCCTAATGCTGCTAACCTTGACATATCCTGGGTTTGAGAGAGGCAGGGGGTCAGTCCCACTTGTGACAAAGACCAAAGGCTTGAGTGGCTCACAGCTGGCATGGCTTCTTCTCTGCTCCTTCTCCAAGGTTGGCTCTCCAGGTGACCCCCCTGGGAACCCCCAAGGACTCAGCACAGGTGACAGAAGGAAAGACCTTGGTGTTCTCCTCTACAAGAAACCCAGCAGTAGGAAGCTTAGACTCAGGGTTGCCCTGCCCCTGCCACATGGCAGCTCTTCATGAATGACCCTGCCCTATATTCCAGGCCCAGCCTCTAGGTCTCTGGCTTACCTAACACCTGCACAGCCATCGTTAGCATGACTTATTGGGAGGCATGTGGGTGAAGGGCTTGTTTTGACTGTAGCTGTCAATTTCCACCAACCTTATGACAAAAGATTTTCACACAGGCAGCCAAGTCCAAAGACTTATCAAGGGAACACCTGCCTGCCCATGTCCCAAAGTGCGAAATTCTTATTTTATTACAAATTTGCCTCCTGTCCATCCTTCGATCCAGCTCACTTCTTTGACACTTAACAACATTAGATGCTGACAACGGTGCTCCCAGCCCTGCGATCTGTATTCTCACCAGCTACACTCTGTCTTCTGCCTTTCTCACATTCTGTGGAATGTAGGAATCTGGGAGACACCACTCTGTGAATGTGGACAAATACCGCTCTGTCAGCCCAGCCCTTCCCATCAGCATACAAAGCATCCCTTTACCCCAGAGACCCCATGTCTGTCCCATTCAATCTCACTGCCCCCACCCAGAAGCCACGGCTACTGCTTTCCCATCATGGATTTGTCCTTAGCACCTTAAGCGGAAGCAGAATCGCACACACAGTCCCATTTGTCTGATTTCACTTAGCACGATCCACATGATGGTTGAAATCCATACTTTGCTTTTTTATTGTTGAGTGGTATCCCATTATTTGGCTATTCAATATTATGCTCTTATTGGGCAGTTCCCTTTTTAAATAAACAGAAAGGTTTGGACCTATCGGAGGCCATCATTCTTACTTGTCTAGTCTGAGGCAGGCCAGGTGTCTGTCAGCACAGCCCTTCCAGGACAAAGAACACAAATAGTGTTTGTCACACCTTTGTGATAGAAAAGGGACTGAAAAGCACAGCTCTAGAGTAGAGACTCCCAGGAATGATGGGATGACCTTACATGCCAACAGATAGTTTATTTGTACTGACAGTTATCTTCCACAAGGTATGGTGTGAGTGACTAAGGTGCAGATCTGTGGACCTGAGGTATGGCTGTCTGAAGTGTAGGCAGCACTCTGTAAGGCAATAGCTGTCAATATCTGCTGCACAACAGAAACCCAGGGGAGACCTAACACTGGCCTTGCCTGGGTCCTGCATCAGGAGCCTTTCGTATCCCTGACCAAGTGCATTCAGCTAACAACAGCTATCAAGAGCTCCCGAGGGATGCTAATGTACAACTGTGTGGAAAGTACACACTAGGAAGCAGCAGCTTCCAAAGTCCAGCAGCATCAGCATCTGCTGGGCACTTGTCCGGAATGTGAATCCAAGGTCCCATTCTAAGCCCACTCAGTCACGAACAAGGGCTGGGGTCCAGCAGTCCAGAGCTTCACAAAGCCCTCTGGTAATTCCAATGGTTAGCACTGCAAGTCACTGATCCAGTGGTTGGTGGGACAAGTTCTAACTGCCATCTCTTACTCACACCCAAAACGGTTGTCTCCATCTCTGTAGAAGCAGTCCAGCCAAGATGTGCTGGCTCCACCTGACTCTACCCCAAGAGAAACCTTCTCCCTGGGATAGGGAAGGTGGGCAGGTGTCAGCTGAGCAGCTGCTGGCCAATTACCACGGGATGGCATCCTAAGGCCCACCGTGTCTTAACCACAGTTAACCTGCAAACCAGTTAATCAGCCCTCAGGAAATCAAGTGTTAACCATAATCTTATATCCACCATGATTTTTGATTAGCAGTGACCTCCTTCCACTCCATTACCCTTGTTAATTGAGAATTGACTATGCAGTTAAAGTGAATGTCTCTTCCACTAACAGAGCTGTACCAGATTCAGTTTACAGTCCCTTACCAACTCAAAAAGTGTGATGCATCCATGGATATCTGGGTCTGAACAATTCATCTTCCCAAGAATCTAGGGAGTCACCACGGAGGTTTCCTGGTATGTGCTCCTATGCCAACGACTTAGAAGTAAAGAAAGGAATTCCATTGAAGGCTAATGGGGAATTCAGAGAACTAAACCAATGTTTGTGAAGCCTGGCTTTTTGGTTACAAAGATCTCTCTATTGAAAGACACAGGTCTCTGATTTATTTGGTAGAGTCCTTGGTAGTATTGTTAGCTTACAGTTAAGAAGATAACAAAAGTGGAACACTTGCGTGGTTGTGTCTCTTCCCTGCTGGCTATTTTGATAAGGGAAAACACAATTAAGAAGAAGCTCCTGGGAGATGGGAGAATCTGATTATGGGTTCCAGGGCTATGTCTGAAAAATGAAATTTCATATAAAACCGATGAGATCACAGGATCTCTCCCCTTCCCGAAAAGAAAGAACAAGGGAATCTGAGATGAAAAACGAAATGCTTGTTAAAAACAGTGCACACCCTGAGAAGATGTCTGACAAACTATGAATGCAACGTTTCTAATAACAGAGCAGCACAGGAGTAAACACTGCTCTAGAGGAGCAAGGAGCCACCCCTCCTGGAAGGACAATGGTCTGCCACCAAAGCACCAACTGATTTTTCTTTATAAGATTCAGGACTGACTAGAAACTGCTCACCTCTCGCCTCAGCACCTGGGAGACCTGGAATTGAGTCCCTCTGGTGTCTCATCTCCCCCTAGCCTACTCTCCCAGGCCAAGGCCTACCTCTGCTCCCAGCCACCAGCCAACCAGTCCCTCAAGGTACATCTTCCACTGTAATAAAGTGACTTGTGTGCTTTCCCTAGATTATGGGGCTGAGTTTACCTCAGACTGGGTACATAGTAAGGCACGGAGAATGGCCCTTACAATGTTTCACTGTGAAAAATTACAAACATAAAGAAAATAAACAATATAACAAATGGCACACACAGGTAACCAGGGGCATACTTCATGTTACATTCACTGTTTGCTCCTGAAGTATATTAAAGCCATTAAAAAAATATTGTGATATTTTTGTGTTTAAATACTTCAAAACCACAGATACTTCCTAAAATAAGAAAGATTTCTTTTATCTTTATATCATGCACACACCTTACAGAATAAGTAATTCACAAAAGTTTTCAGTATTATCTAACACGAGTTAAATATTACCTTATGCTTTACATAAAATAAAATATAGATACAGTTATCATTGATTGCCAGTGAACGTTGGATATGACTTATCTCCATAAAATCCCTAAAAAGAAAGTGTGTCACATCCTGTCTTATCTAGGCTCCATCATTCCCAGATGCAGAAAAATGGGAGGGGCCTCTACTGAGGGAAGGGAGACAGGCACTCACTGGCACAGGCTACATCCAAACACATGTTCACAGGTCCTGCAGTTGGCAGTGGAAGATAGGACACTTGTCTTTCCCCACTAACACATACAAGTGACCAGTTTTATCTAAAAGTGGACTGTCAAACCAGGCGTATGTAGCTGATGACCTCACTGTGACCTTGAGCATGTTGTCTGAACTCTTAGCGTCTCTGGCCAGGCCTTTCAATGTGGGGGAAAAAAAAAAAAAAGACTTGCTTTGGAACACTGCCAGGATGGTTAAGAGAGACAGCAAGCATCACTGACATTAGCAGGTATCAGAGCACTGAGTATCTGGGCCTCCCTCCCATTCACATCTGCATCAAAGTTCAGGGCACAACTAGGCACCCACCTGGTATGCCCTTCCATCTGACCTGGCTCAGCTGGGGACATCCCAGTTCACCCTTCTTTCTCCAGCTAGAACTTTCAAGGCTTTTGTCCCAGAAACTGTGGAGACTTGAGGGACCCCCTGTCTCTTCTACCCCTCCACGGACACCGGCGCACACAGACACAGAGGAAATAAAGCTCTCTGTGTTTTCCTCTCCACCCTCACTTAGAGGGAAGGATTAAGGTTTCTTTGCACAATCAAAAGGAAAACAGAAAATCAGAACAGAGAGCAATCGGGGCCAAGATGGTTTGTTTGTTGAGAGTTCTCAGATCAAGGTAGAAAAGACTCCTTTCCAAGTGAGAGGCTTTAAGAAAGACCTTTTGATTATACAAATTTTCTAACGGACACAAAAGCTGAAAAATTAACACAATAATCTTTCCCTGACCTGTATCTTCCCACCCTGGTCTGCAATTCAAGTACTTTCTAGCCTGCAATCAAGTTTTGAGTCACCACAGGACAAGTGCCTCCCCGTGTGTGGAGTACCACTGCTTCTGTTCCGAACCGCAAAGCCACCGGCCCTTTATCATTCTGGAATTTCCAACAATCAAAATTCGGAAGACGTCCACACCTAAAACAAACAAAAACAACCCAAAACAAAACAAAAAACCAAAACAACCCAAACCCTTGGTCCAGGACTAGATGCATGAGCCTGGCAGGACAAATCAGAATTCCTTTTTGATCTGGACGCTGGACAAAAGTTTATTAAGAAGCCAGGAGCTGCCACAATCCGAACCATAGAGAATGAAGCTTCGTAGGAATTGAAAGGCAAGGAAGGCAAGAAGAGTCCTTTGTCCTCCGAGCACCTAGAGCCATCCTTGCCTGAGGCACAGGGAGGAGTAATCATCAAGTCCCTGCTTCTGCTTAGTTCTGACAACAGAGACCAGTAAGAGTTAGAACGCAATGAGCACAGCTGTCAATCTTCCCTGTGGTTATTAGAGTCTGCTCCCCTCACCTAACAAAAACAATGCATGGTTCTTTATGAATACATTTCCTAACAGAAACAACACAAGCATATGATTTAAAAATGCTCCCTCAAGAAGCAGAAAACCTCCATTTTGCTGGGTTTTAAAGGACAGCAATACATCAATATTTTAGGACTTCCATTTCCACCATCAGCTACCACAAAGCCCAGTGCGGTACTGTTTTGAACTAGACAAGCTGCCAGGGAGGCATCTGGGTTGACAAAGGAGACTGTCTGCATCAACATTGATCTTAGCTAGGGTTTGAGCCACCTCTACCCAGTGCATGAGAACCAACCAGTTTCAGGAACAAACAGAGGAAGGTGCCACGCAGGCACGAAGTGTTACCTGTTACTATGAGACACTGTGAAAAACACTACTAGAGGACAGGCTGGAGACGCTGTCTGTGTTAGGGTTTCTGTTGCTGGGATAGAACACCAAAACCAAAGGCAGCCTGGTGATACAGGGCCTACTTCGATTACACTTCCACATCCCAGCCCATTCTACAAGAAAGCAGGGCAGGCATCTGGAGGGAGTAGTGCTTGCTCAACATAGCTTGCTCAGCCTGCTTTTTATAGCACTCAGGACCGACAGACCAGGAGTGACACCACCCACAGTGAGTGGGCCCTCCCACATCAATCATCAATTAAGAAAATGTACCACAGGCTTACCCACAAGCTGACCTGGTGGTGGTATTTTTTCCAATTGAGATTCCCTATCCTACAATAACTTGAGCTGTTGTCAAGTTGACATAAAGCTAGGCAGCATGGTCACCCAGTCACCTTTATCTATTTACCCCCCCCCCCACACACACACACTCCTCCTTGCCTGGGCCTCCTCTGTTCAGGCTAACACCCAGGTCCTGTGGGCAGCATGGATAGGGACTAAGGGGAATGTATTCCGTGACCTGTGAGAGCCCATGGCCAACGAGTGGAGGCATCGTGTAATAGTTAGCTTCACTGTCAACCTGAGTGGATTTAGAGTCATTACGGAAGCACACCTCTGGGCATATCAACCATGGGGTTTCCAGAAGGTTTAACTGAGGAGGGAGGAGCTACCTGTGAGCAGGTGTCCACATGAATGAAAGGGACAAGTGAACTGGTCATAGTAATCATCTCTGCTTCCGTCCTGTGGATGCAAAGTGACTGGCCACTTCTCACTCCTGCCCTCACCCCTCTCTGCCTGTGGACTATACTCCTTCAGACTGTGAGCCAAAGTAAACCATCTCTCCTGTCCGCCTCTTCCTTTTGGTACCTGATGAAAGTCAGACACGCAAGCTCAATGGGTACAAATGTAAAGCAACATGTGAAGATGAAGCCCATGTCTAGGAAGCTTTCTGAGGGAAGCTTCCTGACTTATGCCCCCCTCTGGGAAGAGGGCATATATATTATTCACTGCAGTGTTGTCTGCAGTAACAAAGGACTAGAAGCAGCACAGAATCCACCCACAGGAAATTGATTAAATAAGCTTAGGTAGAATGCTATTCATTATAGAATAGAGTGCATCTGTAATCGAAAGGGGGAGATGGGGAGAGAGATCCTCAGCATACTGATAAGATAATCCATCTCAGATATACTGCTAGATGAGGAAAAAAAAAAAGCAAAGTGCTTAGTTACAAAGTGATATATGAGACCACAGACTCCAAAAGAATTTAGAGAGAACAGTGATCATCTATGGGGAGGTAGGGTAGAACATTTTTATTGTATTTGTTTGTATGTTTCTTTCTTTTTAAAGATATGTTTCTCTCTCTCTCTCTCTCTCTCTCTCTCTGTGTGTGTGTGTGTGTGTATGTGTGGGGGCGAGTAGGTCCCTGCACATGCCAGAAGACGGCATCAGATATCCCAGATCTGGAACTACAGGGTAGTAACAGGCTGCTCAACATCAGTGCATGGCTTAAGGGATCAACTGTTGCTGGGAGACACAGGGAAGACCCTCAGTATGAAGGTCACCAGTGACACACAGCAGATCTCTTCCATTCAGTATCTCCATGCACTGCCATCAATGCTAACCTGTATGAGACAAGAGCACATAATATTGGGGCTGCCTGCTTAATCTTTTGGACAACAAGAAAAGAAGAAAAGGAGGGAAATAAAAATGTTCATGATAGAAGAAAAAATGAAGAGACATGCATAATGGCAAATTGAATAACTCTCCTCAGACACAAAGGAAAATGTGGTAACAGAAACATCAAATCAGCTAGCTCTGGAATTCATTACATTGATACAAACACACACACAAACACACATATACAAACACACACACAGACACACACAGACACACATACAAACACACATGCAGACACACATACAAACACACACAGACCCACATACAAACACACAGACACACAAACATACACACAGACCCACATACAAACACACAGACACACAAACATACACACAGACCCACATACTAACACACCCATAGCTTTCACAGCCACACCTCTACTTTATATAGATAAATACTCAATCACGTACATATTACACATGTGAGTGCAGTACCTATTTGTGAATTATTTTAGACTAGATTTATATCATTTTCTTTCCCCTTCCTCCTCCAAACCCTCCCATAACCCTCCTTGCTCTTTTTGAAATTCACAGCCTCCTTTTTCATTAATTATTGACACACACACACATTTCTACATACATAAATACAAGCTGCCCAGTCTCTACAATGTTAATTGTATATATGTTTTCAGGTCAGTCCTGCAGTAACTATCTTAACAGTAGTCAGTATGGGGCCAGAGTAGAGCAGGGAGTGTCCACGGGCTGGAGCCTGTGAGCCAGTTATGATTTACTAAGTGGCTGCTGGAGGCCCCTGCAGAGCAGGGTTTGGGCCCTAGCATCAGTCAGTGCTGTCTGTGTGTGCACAGGGCGTAGCAACAGGGCATGGAGTATTTGTCATCTGCATCTCTGTGGAATGCACCCCAGAACTTAAAGGGAAATGGCTTCATTTTTCTAAAACAGTGGAATCTGGAAATCTTACTATATAAATGCTAAAGTACCCGTAACCCAGAGCGTCTGAAGTTCAGCCTCTTGCCTCACTCAGTGAGGCCTTTGTTGTGGTCATAAATATTCCAGTAGACTCAATGACAATAAGCATATGTATCGTTCCTAGGATCTTTATTGCTCCCCAAATTGCCACTGGTATTCAATAAAACAGATAGGATGGTTAGGGACACACAACTACCTGGTGTGTTAAGTCAAGATGTCAGCCAACCACAGCCCACACCTCCACTGCACACAGCCGTTTTTCGGTAAAGAGTTGACTAGCTTGTTAATTGGAGATGGAGTGTTTCTGTAGGAAGGCAGTGAGTACAAATCATTTATCAGGGCACCAGAAGCCGTAACTACAGAAATTCCCTGACACTCTGGCATCAGCACCAGTGTAGTAAATCCAGTAAGTAGTAAAACATGGCATGGGAGATTTAACCGTGAGTTGATACAAATGAGGCTAAATGTTTTCTCCCAGTGAATTTTTCTTCCCAATGCATCTGAATGTACTAGAGAAATGGTGGGAGTAATCAACAGGGGAAGCGCTGCCACAAACCAGATAAATCTGATTACACCATCAGGCCTTCATTTGAAGTGGTGGGTCACAAACTGTACAGCTGCATAACACTGGCAACCTGCCTCTTAAATCAATACTGGGACTCCAGCCCTATCCACTGGGAAAAGGTCATGTTCTTCTTAAGATTGTCTTCTCACACATCTTGTGTTGGCTACTGCTCAATGCAGTCTTCAGTCTGGTGTGACTGGCTGTGACTTAGTGTGGAATGATGAACCGAGTCATCTTCAGCCTCGGACCCGGGTGATGCTTGTGGTGTTAAGCATTACAGCAGACACGGCCTGTGATGTGTCCTTGGCTTCAGGCTTTGCCATCTTGGGACAAGCCAGCTTGACTTTCAACCACCAGGATCTGTAGCTCCTTGTACAGGTACTTTGCTTGGTGCCTAGAATCTAACCACTAACTCGCCTCCAAGAAATGATGCTTAACCCATGACTGGCAGGACTGGTGTGTGCACTCAGTCCCCAACCCTCCTGAGAGGACAACTCTGGGACAGGTAATCTGTAGTCTCTGGTTAAATTCTAGTTGCCCAGGTTGAGCTCCTGTTTGGCAGAGCATTTTTTTTTTTGCTCATTCACCTGCTTCCTGTTAGTACGTCCTGGACTGCCTCCCCAATAAACCACTCAGACTAAAATCCGTATCTCAAATAAAGACATGTGGTAACTCCAATGTCTGGTTGATTGAATACACTTCACTCAGGGCATACGGTTGGCTGTGCACTGGACTCTGGCTGGCAATAGGCTATGGAAGATTGTAGAACATGGTATTCAGTTCCTGAGGCACCAAAACCTGCACAATAAAACAGAATTGTACAGGAGTGCCCAGTGCTGCTGAATACTCGTGTGTGTGTGTGTGTGTGTGTGTGTGTGCACGTTGCAGGTGCATTTATACACATCTTGGGGAAGAGGGTACTGAAACATCACCATGATGTTCTCAAATGTTACAAACCTAAATCAATCCAATCTAACCCTAACCAACCCCTCCCCAGTCACTGGATACCAGGATAAGCATTAGCCTTTTTTTTTTTCTTTTCTTTTTTTTCTTAAAACCCCAAGACTCTAAGTCTATGGCGCTGGGGAAAGCATATCCATAGGCCATTCATTCAGGGAACTCAGAATATGACCTTGAACTCCAGACACTGAGGTAGAAAGCCAAGTCTGCTTTAGAAGTAGTTGATTGCGCTGGATGTGGTGGCACACACTTCTAATCCCAGCATTCAAGTGCCTGAGGCAGGAGGGTCATCATAAGTTCAAGACTAGCCTATTACACACAGCAAGTTACAGGCCAGCTATGGCTACAGAGTGAGACCTTAGCTCAGACAAATGATAATAGCTGATTGGAAGATTCGATTCAGGCCACAAGTGATTGCAAACATCAGGAAAGGATATCATTTAACTTGCCTCATCTGCAGTGGCCTCTATAGGGTCATGCTTTGCATGTTAGTCTCCAGATGATAGCGTATTTAGGTCTGTGTAAACATCACACAGGAGGTAGGGCCTGGTGGGCAGAAGGAAATTGGCAGGGGTGTGCCTTGGGGGGAGGTTTATACATCTTTGCTTTCTTCTTGTCCCTCAGCTTCCTGGCCCACCCTGATGTGAGCAGCCCCTGCAATACACTCCATTCACCACGAACCGAGCTGTGTCACCACGGCTTCCTCATGAGAATGGTCAGAGTACTCTTTCTTCCTTACATGGTTTCTATCAGGTACAGCATTCAGAATGGCATGAAAGTAATTAGCACAGAGCACTGGTACCAGGGCAGCAAATGTGCTGAGACCTCACTAGCCTGTGGGTCACAGGCCTGGGGGTTGTGGGCTTTTGAAACTGGTTTATGGAAGGAATTTGGAAGAGTTTGGAAAGACAGTGCAGTGAAGTCCTAGAATGCTGTATGCAGAGGGACCAAGTCATTCTGATGGGAACTCAAAAGACCCCAATAATGATGGAAATGGAAATGGTGAAGGCCTGGCTCATGAGCATTCAAATGGAATTATAGACTCTCTATTAGGAACTGGAGCAGAAGCCATTTGTATTATATTCTGGGAAGAAGTGAATCGTCTACATTCTGCCCATGTCCAGAAAATCTGAATGAGGATGGGTTTAAAAGTAGTATAGACTAGGGGCTGGAAAATTGCTCAATGATTAAGAGCACTTGTTGCTCTTGCAGAGGACCCAAGCTTGAGTCCCGGCACCTATACTGCAGCTCACAACTGTCTGTAACCCCAACCCCAGGGGATCTGGCACCCTCTTCTGACCTCCACAGGCACTAAGCAGTGTGTGTTACACATACGTGTAAGTGGGCAAAAACATCCACACATATAAACTAATAACAAGGTTTTAACTTTTAGCAAGGTTTTTAAAAAGTAATAGATGGATTAATTTGGCAGAGAAAATTTCAAAGCAGGGCAGTATTTAGGCTTTGGCATGACTATTGCTGAAGATTGGGATCAATTTGAAAGCCCTGCATTTTGGCTAGGAAGGGGCGTGTTTACAGTTATGAACAATGAACTATAAGTGTTTAAAAGACTGGCACCCTTCAAGACACACTCTGTGCTCTGTCCTGGGACCACAGGAACCATGCCTTGAGAACATCTTGGGAATGGATGGCATCTCCCTCACCTACCATAGACTCTAGCAATTTTAAAGACTTTGTTTTGGTCAGAGGCATCCTCCACAGGACAATGCTCACTCAGAGATGCCTTAGGGAAGTAATTTTCCTGATTCAATAGCTGAAGGACACAGAGACCACTGCATGGCTTAGGGGGACCAGCTGATGTCAGAATCTGGCATTGTCCACATGGTTTTAGTTTTTTAAGCAAGCAGAATGTAAGGCTTGCACTTGGATTCTCAAGGAAAGTCTAGTGGGCTAGGCTATATACAGGAGGGTCAGTTCTTTATGAGAAGCTCATGATAATGAGATGCAGAACTCTTTGAAGACAAAGCCTAAGCTTCTATGGAAACCCAAGAGATCTTAGAGGTGCAAGGGATATAGGGCATCTGTTGAAGAAAGTTGCAGGCACCAAGTGTAGTCAGGGCAAGAGAGAGGCCATGTAGGCTTCAAACAGCAAGGCACCCAAGTGGAGTTGTGTGAGCCTGCTGGAGCTCAGAGGATGCCACCACATTCCCGGGACGCTGGATGTTGATACACAATATTTCAAGAATGCCCTATTGCATTTCAGTCTTGCCTAGGGTCAGCCACTCTCTCTCTATCACCATTCTTCATTTCCAGCCAGCTGCAGTACATTAGGAGGCTGTAGAACCCTGAAAATGTAGGAACCAATTGGCAAAGGTAGCATATAAGGGACGAGCTTTGAAGGTTAGACAGACTCTAGTGTCTTCTCCTTTCTCTCACCTTATTGGCACCATGAAAGAACTCTGGTGGTCTCTTTTCCCTTTCCTGACTGTTTGTCACGTGAATGACCACTAGTGCATGCTCCCACTGCAGTGAGCTGTTTGGCTCCACCTTTCCCATGACGGACTGAGACCCACCAAACAGTGAACCACAAAGTCAAACCTACCCTCCCTGGAGTTGTTCTTGTCAGATCCTGTGGTCACAGTGGGGCAAAAGTAACTAACAGAAATGATGCAGCAATACAGAAAATGTGAAGTCATGAAAATGAAGCATTCACTGTCTCCTCTGCTCACATGCTACCCTAGACGTCCTCGCAGACTGTCTTTTGAACATCATCAGTCTAATGGGTCTCTGCTCTCTCTGCAGGTGGGAGCTGGGCCTCATGCTTCAGTACTTTACAGTACAATTCCATCAATGTAATTCCACCCACTCCCTGTACAGTTCACTCAGGTCATGCCCAAGCTTTCACCATCACAAGTGAGGAGGGGCTGAGTGCCATCATACTGTGGCTCTTTCCACTTTTCAGATCGTTGTCTTAAGGCAGAATCCCAGAAGCTGGGACATAGTCACATGTCAGTGATGGCTGAAAATGGACAGCCCCTCTCCTATCATCTACAGCTCTTCCAATTCTTAACAAAGCTTGTAGTGAGGGGCAGACAGTAGCATCCTTTTTCTCCCACACACAAAAAAGCAGTAGGACCAAAAAAATGGCCAATAATAGTATCATAATAGAGACCAGATGGGGACTTAGAAACTAAGCAGGCTTGGCTACTAAGTTTAGGCTTCTTGTGACAAACACCTACCTATGATCTTTAAAATCAACACTGAGAAGTCAATACAACTTTTAGCTAGACTCCTCCTTACTAGTTCATGTACCAGGTACTTGATCCTAATGGGCACCTGCTCATCAAACTCACAGCCTTCTGTGGCCTTCTCTCGTCAGTGGCCTGCCTCTTACAACAGAGATAATCACTCTCTCCCATCTGCCCCTCCCTTAGCTCAGATTAAGGCTGTTTGCACAGCTTGTTCTCACCATCTCCCCCAGCATTCTCAGGAGCAAACTCCCTGGCCAAGGGCGGAGTGCAGATGGCAGAGTGCCGATGGCTACGGTATGACACAATTAGGCTGAACTCTGTTTATCAGCCTTGTCCCACATCCTGCTATCTCCAGGGCACTGAGATCGGAAGGATCACCACAAGCACATTCACTCTCCACTGCAAGAAGTCCCACCCTCCTGTCTGTGCTTGGCCCTGTGTTGGCACTTCGTTTTTACAAGAACATGGTTGGTGTGAGTGCGTGTGTGTGTGTGTGTGTGTGTGCGCGAGTGCGTGCGCGCACACGTGCTGGGGAGGAGAGCTGATGAAGGTGGAAGGCAGGGGGAAGACTGGCTCTAATTTAAAAGCATCTTAGTAGCTCTACAGAGTTCCAAGTTGACTGATGGACACATTTAACTCTCCGGCACCCCTTTCATAAACATCCACCACTTAACATGCGGTTTCAGGAGGCATAAATACCTCCTGTGTGTCAGCCTTTATGGACGAGAGACTGCCAGAACTATTTCTTTGCTCCATGGCCACGAGCCACACAATTACAGCCCTATTAAAGCTGAGCCCTGGGAATCCAGCCCTTCCTCACTGCCCTGGGTGGCAGTTAAATACTCCCCACCAGGAGGAGTCAGGGGCCTCCTGTGCCTCTTTGCTCTGCCTAAACGGGCAGCTAGACTCTCTAAATAAGGTTTCCACTTGTCAACATCCCTGGCCAAGCAAATTATGTTAGTCTAATAATATTCAGGCCTAGAAGATAATGTTTTTCATAGGTATTCCGGTCATGCCTTACCAGTTGAAGGCAGGCATGGTGTCCCTCACAAGTGACTATTCTAGGAAGACCAGGCTTACCCTGACACCACTAGCTTAGCCAGCTCACATGGATAAGACCCACCCTGGGGGTCAGCAGCCGGTCCTGTTTTCCTTTCTTCCTCTGAGATGACAGGCCAGTGGCTACCATATGGTAACAACTATGTGGACCTTTAGCCTGGTAGGCCTAGGCACAAGAGAAAACAAGTTCTCTGGGCACTCTGTCCCTCAGAAGGAAGATGACTCCAGCACCCACCTCACAAGACACACCCTTGGATGAGTTAGTGTCCACCTGCTGCTTTGACTCTGCCTGAGATGGGCAGTAATAACAACTGGTTATTAGGAGACAACAGGCAAGCAGGAACTACATAAACACTAGCAGTGAACACGAGGCCTACTCTTCTACTGGAGGCCCACCCTTTTAAAAGTGCACATTCTTGGTAAGTTCACAAATCACTGCTCACCAAAATTTGTTCAAAAATGCCCTTCAGTAGTCTTCAAAGACATGACTATATAAGCCTCCTGTCAACCATGTTTGCAGGCCCACTTTCACATGCTGTCTGGGACCAATGGCCTATCCTGCCCAGCAGAAAACCACCTTGGTGATTCGATGCTGTGTATCTGCTCATGAGTTTGACATCTGTCTTTACTAACCCTGCCTCCAGTGTACAGGCTTCATGAGGGTCAAGGCTGCCATTTCTGAATCCCCAGTCAAATCCCTAGGACACTGGCTCAGGTATCTGTGTAAGGAAAGGACGGAGAGGGGACAGGGCAATGGAGAGGGGACAGGGCAATGGAGAGGGGACAGGGCAATGGAGAGGGGACAGGGCAATGGACCAGGTGCAGGGCTGGGACCCAGGAACATTTGGCCCCACAGCTGTGGAACAGCCCCAGCCAGCAGAGATGGCATTGGGGCCTGCAGCCAGGTGTCCCACCACTATGAAGAAGGGCTCATTTGTAGCCGCTGTGCCTCATGATTCATAGCTATAGCTATCCATGAATCAAGATTTCAGGGATAGCTGTGGCCAGAGGCAGGAAGCAGGAAGAGTGGGCTTCCCTGGGCAAGAGGCCAGGCATAGAGACGGTAACCCCGGATGGCAAAACCAGACAAGGACTTCCACAAGATGTGGGTATGTTCAAGCCAGGCACATTTCCCTCAAACCCATCACCCCAGGTATCCTCACAGTGTGTTCCCATATCCACACTGGCCATGGGATGCCTTGCTATTCTGAAGCTGGGGATGCAGCTCAGTGGAAGAGCCCACGAGGTATGGATTTAATCCTCAGCACCAAAGAGAAAACAAAAGGCACCCGTGTATGAGGGAAAGTGCAGTCATAGTAGCTAGCTAAACACCATCCCACACAGAGTTTGCATGGCTAACACATGGGGTGGGAGCTGCTGGCCTGAGGCCTGCCCTGTGAAATGGGATCTGTCCATCTTTACTAGGGAGTGATGATAAATGAGCATAGACAGACATTGGTCAGGACAAGCCACTTTATTTAAGAGCTCTGACAGCCTGAAGTGGTTTAACATAGATGCATGGAAGGTTTATCTAGATGATAAAACACCTGCACTCAAAAGGCACATAAATTATGATTTTTTTTCAGGTTTTATTTTTCTTTTACAAGTAACATTATACAGACTGAGTGGGTTATATTTAGGACTAAATATGTATATACATATATGCACGTAACAGCAATTATTGCAATAAAGAGGCCATGAATTTGAAAACAAGCAAGGAGGGGGTATCTGGGAGGGTCTAGAGGAGGAACGGGAAGGGAGGGATAATTATAATCTCAAAAAGAAAAGAAAAACTATCCCATAGTCAAGTGTTTTAAGTAATAAGAGGAATGCACATGAGGTTGACAGCCCTTCACACACGTGGCCTTGTCGTCTAAAGTGCATGTGCTACCAGAAAGGGCTGATTTGGAACTGAGGTCACACATCTGTGACCTTCATTGTCCTTGTGGTGGTGGTGATCTGTGGGAGCAGTCATAAACATAATATAATTCCAACAGCTACTGCTGACTGAGGATTTTCCCACACCCCAGCTGCGTACTTATCTTGCTTACTATGAGCTGGGTATGGTTCCCATTTTGCAGATGCTAAGACTTCCGTCATAGGCTATGCTGATTTTGAAAGTCATGGGGTTATCTATCTATCAGGCTGCCTCCTGTATGAAAGGGGTTTAGTCTTCTGCAAATGCTTAAGCATGTTAGTTATTTTTCTCTGCTTTCTTACTCCTACTTCATACACACACACACACACACACACACACACACACATACACGAGCATGTTTCAAAATGTTTTGGGGTTTATTTTCACTTGTTCATCAGTTTGTATATTTGGAGCATGGCTGCCCAGTGCAGGGGTTACAGTGCTCCACAGCTCCCAGGCTACTTGGTGAATGAGACCAGTCTCAGGCAGTCATCATAAGCACACTACTATATTCTAATATACTAATATAACAGAGGTCAGTTAGAGCAACAGTAGCCCCCTGCTGGGGACTCATCCAGTGTTAAAGACAAGCCCTAAAGGCATTTTAGACCTTTGGACTAGTTTCTCCTTTTTTTTTTTCTTCTTCTTCAATGTTTTTTTTTGGCCCCTGTCTTCTCAGACTCTTGGGCCTTTCGACGGTGCGGCTGTGCAGAGGTCCACTATCATGCAGAACATGCCTCTCATTTGGAAGCTGGCGCTTATGGGGAGGAAGCCCTTGCCATAGATAACTCACCCCCCACTAATCACCCTGCCCAGTTCCTCACCACCCCACCCACCCTCTCCACTTCATCAGTGTCCACTGAGATAGGGAGTAATACAAGTAGCAAACTAACTCCCTACATGGTGGATATGTCTCCAAGGGTCCGGGGAGAGCCCAATGGCCTCTAGAGCAGGCACTAATATTCTTGCTAAGTTTATTTGGAAAAGGAAAGGGTAGAAATTAGTATTTCTCCGGAACAGAACTATATGCCAAGAACCTGCTAAGCCCACACAACCCTCACGACCCTGAGGATAAGTGACCTCTTCAGAGCAGTTACAAAGCTGGGAAGTCGCAGGTCTATGGCCACCACATTGAAGCCTCTCTTCCTGTCTTGGCCAGCATACTGCCATGGCCTGTGAGGGGAAAGCAAGGGGCTGCATCATGGCTGCTCTTTCTCCTCCCCTTCCAACCTCCTATGAACAATGCTCCTTTGACCACAGTCCAGCAATGTGGGCTTTTCCCCTAAGTGTGTTTCCCCATCTCTGGCTCCCCATTCTGTTCTCTTAGAGCAAATCCCAAATCTACATAGGTAGTGTGGACAAGACCCCAGAAGACATCAGGATCATTCAAGGTGTAAAATACACCAAGTCTCTTTCATTAATTGTTGTTAACACATATATATGTATCATATAATTAATGTATATGTATGTATATGTGAATGTATGTGTATTTGTGATACATATATACTATACAATATATGTATACAATATAAACATATATAATGCATATATGTGTATTAACAATAATTAAAGAAAGAGGCATGAATTTGAGAGAGCAAGGAGGGATAGAGAGGAGGGTTTGGAGGGAAGATAGGGAGAAATGGTGTAATTATAACCTTAAAAAAATAAAAGAAATTTTATAAATACACACATAGGTAAATACCAAGCAGCTGACAGGTGTTTCCTGAAGCACTCTCTCAAATCTGTGCTGGTCTCAAGTTCTGAGTGGTCCTCAGCAAGGGACCAGCATAGATGCTGCCTCTGGGGGATCTTCTGGCTGATTTTATTGAGTGACACCAGGAGCTAAGAGCTGCCTGTGTAGGAGCAGAAGCTCTTGCGGCTGGCAGGATCAGGTGGAGCTTACTGGGAAATGTGTACCTTGACCAGCAATTCTCAACCTGTGGGTCACAACCCCTTCGGGAGTCACACAGATATCCTGCATATCAAATATTTAAACTATAATTCATAACTAGCAAAATTACAGTTCAGAAGTAGCAATGAAATAGTGTTATGGTTGGGGGTCACCACATAGGGAACTGGATTAAAGGGTCGCAGTATTAGGAAGGCTGAGAACCACTGACCTAAATGGAAGCAAGGTAGCTTTCCTAACCAGGCTCAGGGTCAGCATGGCAGGTGTCCAACTCTGTACAGGCTCCAGGAGAGCAGGTCTTGTATCTGGCTTCTCTGAACCCTTAGTGTCAAGGAAAAGGCAGGCACCAAGTGTTTCAAAAAAAAAAAAAAAAAGGTTGAGCCAGCGATCAACTTAAGAGAACAGGCTGGATTGTATGTCTACTCACCCGTCAGAGGGAAACACACTAAGGAAGGTGAGGCAAGCTTGCTGGAGACAGACACCTCAAGTTCAGTCTTGAGGCACCTAGGACTCCTTGCCAGATACCTTCACCTCTGCTGCGCCTGCTGCTGTCTGAACAGCTCTGGCAACTGCTTTCCACAAACCCATTTCCCAGTAGTACTAGCAATCCCATCTTAGAACAGTGGCTTAAGAAACTGCTGAGGCAAATGCCCTGACCAAAAGCAACTCGGGAGGGAAGCCTTTATTTGCCTTGCGTTTCCAACGTCACAGTCTAATGATAGAAATCCAGGCAGGAGCTGAAGCAGAGGCCATGGAGGACCGCTGCTTCCTGGCTTGTTCTCCTAGGCCTATTACAATTAAGGAGGGGGGCGTGGGAAAGGGTGTAGTGGAACCGCCCACTGTGGGCTGAGCCCTCCTATAATCAATAATAAAGTAAATGCCCCCACACCTTCTTGGTCAGGTTAGTCTAATGGGAGCAACAGTCTGATGGGGGCATTTAAAAGCTTCAAGTTCCCTCTTTCCAGATGACTCACTTGTTGACAGAAACTAACCAGGACAGGAACACGGAGGCTCCAGCTCTGCAGACCATTCTACTGAACCTCCTTCCCAAACCTTATTTTTCACCTTGGAATTCGGTCATTCACTGGGCAGCTTTAGCTCCAGCAGGTTTTGCTGATAGGATGTTTGATATAACTTTCCAGTACCCTGCGCTTTTATTTACTGATTTTAAAAATTATCTCCACAACTCCTACTAACTTGAACTGTCATACTTTAACGTGTGTGGTTTTTATCTTTGCTGGAGGTCTCCTCACTAGTCTGAGTTCCGCGGGGTGGCACGCTCCTCGTTACGACCAATCGCTGGAACCCCAGTTAGGCCAATGGAAAGAGAACACTGGACAATACGCTGTAATTGTTACACACTTACTTTTAATTGACTGTATACGTGCTGCAGGAGGGATCCGAACTCGTGTCAACAGGATCCTATCCGTCAGAAACGTGACCCTGGAGCTAGTACGGCTCTTCGCTCCGCAGCCATCGGACGTCGGCGTGCGCAAGCGCGCTCGAGTCGCCGCCTCCAAGAGTCACGTGGGCCTGGTAGGTACGCGGGGACTCAAGGCTTCGTGGGCACCCACGCTGGCAGGAGCAAGCAGCCAAAGCCGCTGGCTGTGCTTAACTGCGCGTCGCGGGACTCCGCAGCTGCACCAGAAGCTCAGGGGTCAACAGGGACCGCAGATCTGCTGCTCGACCAGGGTGGGGATCAGGTCACCAGCTAGACCGCCCCAAGACTTAACTAGTCTTGACCCAAGCTGGGGGCGGAGCCTCGAGTGAACTTGACCTTGAGCTCCGGGCTTCCCGCTGTGGGCGGAGCTCCAGGGAGTCGGAGCGGAGCTTTGCCCCGCCTTTTTCAGCGACCTAAGACCACGCCCCGTGTCCCGCCCCCCCTTCCTCCCGCTCTTCAGGTCCGCCGTAGGTTCTAACTTTTGACCTTTCTGCTTTGTGTTTGTTTTTATTTCTTGGTTTTGTATTCTGTTTGTTTCTTTTACCTAATTTTCACTCTCTCTTCTTAAAGTCTGAATTAAAAATACATCAGGCAATGTATGAACAGTTCTTGAAGTATAAAACAGCTACTTATAATGAAAGCAACAAGCCCCTCCTGCTCTGCTCCACCCACAGCCCTGTTTCATCAGTCCCTTCCTTCGATGGTCACTTTGTGTCGCAAAAAAAAAAAAAAAAAAAAAGAGGAAAAGAAAAGAAAAAAAGAGATTACATAGCGATTTCTTGATTTATCTATCGACTTTCTGCCGCGTTAGATGAGGATTTACTCTCTTCCTGCGCCCCTGCTTTCCTCTTCGGACACATTTACACCTCTATTCTCCAGCTCTGCCCTGGTGAGGATAAAGGTTGTAGGGGGATGGGTTTCTGAAGCCGACACAGTTTGGGGGAGGGGAAATGAGGGCTATATTTAGAAAGAAAATACAATTAGGCCTTTCTGGCGAGTATCTTCATTCATACTACGAAACTGCAACGAAATCCTCGAAGATTCAGGTCCTACTCCCGGAGGTCTTTCTGTAATTTAGAACCTTAATTTGCTTCGCTAATGCAGAGTAGTTTCTCAGGCTCCCATAATTCTCTGTAACTGCCCAGCACTCACAGGAGCTTACAGGAAGGAGTCTCGAAGATCAAGTTCACCGTGGCCTGTCAATCCTAATGGAGTGAACTGGAATGTGGAAGAAAAAAACAAAAATCAAGGGTGATGTCCAGGCTTTGTGAACGCTAAACATTTAACCTCCTCCTCCTCCTAGTCACAGCGAGAAACCAACCCTGGGTGGAGAGTGCTTTGAGACGCTAGCTCTGCACCTTGTTTCTGTCCCCAGCCCCCAACGAGGCTCCCAGGCTCTTAGGAAAGGCCACACCTACGTGGGCACACAGGTAGGCCCACTAAGTATCCAGGGTAAGGATACCTCCACCCTCAGGTAGTAGACTCCGTGCCCTTTGGGTCTCTTCTGGGGACTTAGAGTACAATGCACCTCTGTAAAATGACCCTGAGCAAGCAGCTTTACCTACTCAGGTTTCAGTTTCTGTCCCTGTAATCAACAGAAACAACCTGATCCCACACTGGTTTTGGGGGAGACTCAAGTGGCACAATAGTAGCTAAGTGTACAGTGTCCTTTGGATAGTTTCTTACTGATGCCAGCAGTGTAGGTGGTTTGTCACAAAGTTTGGAGGTTTCTAGGAGTGTGATTAGTATATGCTCCTACAGGTTGGTTTATTTTTGTAAATTAACCAAAAGCCAAGTCTTTCTGAGTCAGGGACTGTAAGACAGAGAGTAGACACAGCCAGCCAGAAGAGACTGAACACTGACTTCTCCTGCAGAGGAAGCATTCTACCCTGTATCATTGAAGACTAAGGCCTGGCTGAAGAGAAGGCTGCTCAAGAAGCAGTGTGCTTTTGGAAGATGGCACACGCCTCACATTACAGCCAGGCTTTTGCTAACATAGTGGGGAGAGGCAGGCCTGAGAAACCCAGTCTGGACAGAAGCCTAGCTCCTTTTATTCTGAAGGGGAAGAACTGGATCCTGGTCACAGCTGGCTACTCCATCATAAGTGTAATGGGAGCCTATGGGTAAATTTAGTTTCTCTACGGCCCTGTTCACTAAAGGAAGACATCTAGAGATGCCATCCCAGAAAGGACAAGGTCTTGATGGAGAATAGTCTCTCCTAACTAGACTGTGGTACAAGCAGTTGAGTACAAGTTTATGCATGAGGTATAAGATTGCAGGTGAGGAGAACGGCTCAGAGGGCGGGGAAAGTGTACAGTGAGGAGGCATTGTAAAGCCAGCACTCCTGTGTAACAGGTGAAGAGAGTCAGTGTAATCTTGAAGGAATAGTCTAGAAAGCAGTATGCTGAACATGAACGTGGCTTGGGATTATCCCACCCAAGCAAAATCTGCAGGAGGCGGGTCCCCAAGGAATAAAGATGAGCTGACAAATTAGCTTGCGTTTTTTTGAACAATTCAGAAATTCTTTCAAGGCATAAAATTATGATTACCAACATGAGACCAGCAATTGTGTAACAGTTCTGCTTGTGTCTTCTGTCAGTTAACATGCTCTGAGGCTGTCTCCCTCTCTGGGAGCACTTTGGACAGCTATCAATGTATAGCTAGCTGAGAGTGATCGTCTTAGGCTGTGTTCTGAAGAACTGGTCCTCAGAAGAACAGTGCATGGGACCACTGACTGGCCACCCTCCGTATTCTTTCTTACCTTCCAAGTTCTCATTCAGAAAGAGCAAGCTTTGGTTGAATAAAAAGTAGGATGTGTGAAAAGAGACTGGTGAACTTTTAAAATGACCAAAGATGGTGGGCCTTTCAACCACTGCAAGTGCTTCAGAAGATGGGTGCTCTCTTACAACCAAAGACCAGACAGAATTCATGGCAAGTCTTTTATGGCTACTGAAGCCGGTCTCCACTAGAAAGCCTCTATGATGAGCAAGAATGATGAGCCTTTTAAACTCTGAATCAATCCACACCATTCAGAAGCTCAACTGGCTTCCATCACAATTCGGCTAAAATCCTAAATCTCTCCCATGGCGTAGGCATAAAAATGCCCCCAAGGCTCTCATAAATTACACCATGCATATTGGCCCTTCCTAATCTTCACTCTCCACAGTTTTGCTGCTCTTTCTTGGGACACAGTTGTAGTTTCAATGCAAAATGTCCCCCATGTGCTAGTGTTTTGGGCACTTGATCCCAACGTTGTGCATTTTTGGTAGGCTGTGGAAACTTTGGAAACAGTGCTTAGCTGGCTGACATAGGCCACACCACAAGGGGCAGGCATTGACTATTACAGCACCGGACTTCTGATCCTCCCTGCTTTCTTGATCTGGCAAGCAATAACAAGTCACACCACAAGCCCCCACCGGATCTGCTCCAGCCACCATGTCTTCCCCCCCCCCCGGTGTAAGCACAGTGGCCTCCTCCCTCTGAACCATAAGCTAAAGTAGATCCTTTCTCCCTTAAATTGTTTGGGTCAGGTGTGTAGTCACAGCAAGGAGAAGAGAAAGTAATACAGGCACACTGGCTGTCTGCAGCAGAGCCTGCACAGCACTTCTCACCCACCCACAGATAAGCTCCTCCTACTCTCAAGGCCACCTGCCCAACTCAGTAGCTTTCCAGTCAGCCAGGCTGCCCTCAAGGAAGCACTCCTATACACCACCTGCTTTAGTATTTTTAACCTGCCTTTGAGGTTCATGTCTACTTTTTAACCTGTCTCTGTTACTTTAGTATACGGTCAAGAGGGGCTGACTCTTCCTGATATATTCCCGCACCTAGGAAAGTGCCTGGGACCCAGCAAATATTCAAAAATCATGTGTTAAACAAATGAGCAAATAAAGAATTGAATTGGGTGAATGACAAGAATCTTGTGGATAAATACAAACCCAAAAGTCATTCTAAAATTTAAACTTTGTTTGTTTGTTTTTTGAGACAGAGTTTCTCTGTGTAGCCCTTGCTGTCCTGGAACACACTCTGTAGACCAGGCTGGCCTCAAACTCAGAGATCCACCTGCTTCTGCCTCCCAAGTGCTGGGATTAAAGGCATGTGCCACCACTGCCTGGCTAAAATTTAGACTTTCAACTAGTAGAGACCAGGCTCTTCCCACAGTAGAAGAAATTGTTGGAGCACAGGAAGAGAGACAAGAAGCTGAGCGCATTCCATAATCTGATTCATAATTACAGCTTGAGTTTTTGAGTGAGAATTTTTCCTATTTGATATTTGACCCTAGTGTCTGTGTTAAATATTTAAGTAAAGGTTAGCTTGAAAGGCTGCATACTCATTTAAAAGTAGTAAAAAGAAAAAACAGGTTCCCTGGTCATCTGAATAATTCAGCATGGTGTTCCATAGCTTCCGTTGGTGTTGGCGAGCCTATGATGGTAACTGGTTACCTGAAAATAGAGGCCTTGATCAAATATTGAAGATCTCACTTCTTTTCATTTTTTTGCATGTTTCATATTTCTGCCCCTCACTTTGTTTTAACTCCTGCAATCATACAATTTACACCAAAGCTAATAGAAGTGTTTCATGGATTATTAAATGCAGCTAAGCAATGAGCTGTTTCTAGAACATAAGGCCAGACTGAGGCCACTTTGCTGTTCTAACAAATAATTTTTCCTTGAAGATGCGGACTCTGAGTTTACAAACGCATCTCTCCCCTGCACTCTGAGCTTTTTGTAAGGCAAATGGAAGTCAGTGGAGGAGGAGGCCCTCCCTTGGACAGCACATGCTGCTGGGTCTAATTCAGATGCTTACAATCAAACACAGCCGAAAGGAGAGGGTTGCAAATTAAGGCAGAACGATACCAACGAGTACCTGTTTTTCTCCTGGAAACTTTGGACTATGGCACAACCCATAACCAAGAAGGTCTCCCTAGGCTTGGCTCCCCTAAAGAATCATAGTCATGGCAACCCATTTTTGAAATTTCCTATTGCAGCCTCGGTTAAAACCTGCAGTTAGGCTTGGATGTTCATTTGGACCTCCTTGGTACCAAAATCGTCACCTGCAAGTAATCAAAACTGCAGTCGTCATTGAGAAAACAAGATACTTTGGGACCAATCTGCCATTTGGAGATGAATATTAGGGTCCTATGAAGGAAGGTGATTTTTCTCAAGGTCACACACAGTTAGCCAGTAATAACATACACTCAGATATTTGTTTGTGTGTTATAAACAGCAGAGATAGTTTCTTCTCAATGAGTAGAAGGGGCCTTATTGGTATGAATGGTCCTTCAGAATTTACAGGTGGACTGGCAATCTGAGCTAAGAAAGAGGTAAGAAGAAGGCAGCTCCAAAAGCTAGAATGAGAACCTTTAGAAAATGAGCCCTAAGTGGAAATGGCCTAATTGGAATGCACTGCAAAGATAGATGATTAGACTCCAGGTGCTTCTTCTGGCCTTGTTGCCCTCACATGCTGGGGCAAATCCTGAGAGAGGCCCTCTGATTGGCTGGCATTAAGACACACTCCACTCCACAGTCTGGGGAAGGCATTTGGCATTGGGTGCTGAGAAAAAGATGTCTACTTTATTCTCCTTCGGAGACTCGTGTGTGTGTGTGGAGGGGCATATCCCCAATGGAAGCCCAGGATTCTGTTAGAGGAAGATAGGAACTAGAGAAGCCAGATGCAATGACAACCTCATTTAGTTTATAGAGTGGCAGCTCCTTGTGCAGCTGAAAGTGGCCAGATGATGCAAACTGGACTTGGCTTGGGTCAATTAGCAAGGCTTTGCTTTCCAAATACAGGGTGCAAAACTTGATTTCTTCTTCATTAGGCCATGGAATGTGGGTTCGATCCTGGAAACCAGGCATCCATCTTAAATCTGTGTGCTGACAAACAGAACATCTAGAGCTCTCTGCTGAGAATGGAGGAGTGGGCAAATGAAGTTGGGTTAAATACACCAGAGCTGCTGCACCAACACTGAGCTTCCTGCCTTGTCACTTCCTATAGGAAGACTGAACTTTGCCTTGACCAAGTCACTGAACTTAGTAACACACAGCCTAGAGCAAGCCCATAGTATAAATGGATTCTAGAATTCAGGTCTTTTGACTCTTTCTGGAGCATCATTCTTTCTACTTACAAAGACACAATTCTTGACTTTAAGGTCAATTTGAGGTTGTATTATACAACATTCTCTAGTGGATCAGACCCAATATGATTTGTGGAGCTATAGAAAAGAGGATCTATTATGGGAATTGGCTTCCATGACTAGAAAAGCTGTAAAGTCCTACAATCTGTCATCTTCTGCTAGTTGGAGAGACAGGAAAACTGGTGAAATTTAGTTTGAGTTTGAAGGTCTGACAGCCAAAGAGGATGGAGGGGACAAGTGGGGTGTAGGGAGTAGGTGGGGGTTCAGCAGTAAGAATACTAGGATAGGAGCTTCAGAGTCTGAATGCAGAAGAAGAAAATATTGGCTGTCTCAGCTCAACTCAAGGAAGGAAAGAGGCAGTGAGGGAGAGGGAAGGAAGGAAGGAAAGAATATCCCGGATTGAAATGCCAGTCTCCTCTGAGAGCACCCTCATCCTCATTCCACCTAGAAACAATGTTTTTCCTACTCTCCGGTTATCATTTATTCAAGTAAGGTCGACATTCACAAATTAACCATCACAGAGGCTAAAGTTAAAGAAACTAGAAAGCAAGAAATTTATTCAGGATCCATTTAAAAAAATATGCGTCTGAACAGAAGAGGGTAGGTGTCCTTGGAACTGAGAAGGAGGTGTTAGATCCCCTTGAGCTGGAGTTACAGGTAGTTGTGAACCACCTAACATAGGTGCTAGGAATCACAAAGGAAGAGCTGCAGGTGTGTTAATCTGCTAAATCATCTCCATGGCTCTATAATCCTCAGCAACTAGGAATAGACTAGGATGTTGAAGACCAGGTTCAAAGGATAGCACGGACCCAGGCTGTCTTGCCCTCCCTCTTATCCATGTCCTTTGTCTACTGTGACCATTCTTTGATGTGTCTTCATCTTTCCTGCTCTCTCCTCTTAGCTCATAAAGAGGCTCAACTCTCTCCTATTTTAGGGGGAAAAATCCTCCCTTTACCAGAGACCTCTTTAAACACATCCTCACCTCCTCTTCTGTGCTTTTCAAAGGAGATCTCTGCCCACATCTCCTCTCCTCCATCTAATCCTCAGCCCCCAGCACCCAGCTTCTGTCCTTGCCTGCACCCAGAACCGCTTGCTGACTCTCAGTTCCTCCCAGCACATCCTTGTCCTCCCTTCCCTGGACCTGTGTGCCACATCAGATGATGGTGGTCCCTGGCTTCATAGGTGGCAACTACTCCTTTGTCTGTGGCCCTGCATTCTCTTACCCTTCTTCTTGTGTCATGAGATGTTTTTGTCTTGCTAGGTGTAATGTACATGGTTTTGGTAAATTACCATATGTGGTTTGAGCTCACTGAGAGGTTGGCTCTGAAGCAGGGTTACTTCACCCTAGTTCAGACCCAAGTATGTTGGCCTTAAAGTATTCTCGGAAGCCCCTTGTCTGAGCATGAGCTGGGATCCCTCACTCAATGACACGGAAGGGACAGTACAACAAAACCATCCAAGGGTAAAAACATCAAAACCTTGAAACACAGCTAAGAAGGCAAACTACAGAGGTTACAATTATTTATCCCATGGTGTAAAAGAGCCTCCTGTGGGAAAGAAAAGCTCCAAGTTCAAGCCATGGGAAGCTCATCTATGGAAAGAAAGCTTAACTGAGAACTCCAGTTGATTTCAACTCACCCAGTCAGTTTCTGTTGGACAGTGTGAGCACCCAATTTGACTACCCTGTCTCTCTGGGTTATTTGTCATTTTACATGAAAGCCTCACCAGAAGGGACATTCTGTTCTTCTCCCTTGATTGGGACCTCCAGCTGGCTGCCTTAATTGGGCTTTCCTAGTTGATTTCTGCTGAATGCTTGCAAGCCCCCATTGGATGATATTTTTCTACTTATCACTTACTGTTTAAGTTTTTACTTTTGCTTGATATGTTGTTAATAAACTCACTCATTCAAAAATGGGAAGTATGGTAATTGTAGATCATTCTCTGGACTCTACAGAGCATCAGGACTATCCATCAAGGCACCATAAAAACTTTACCTGGCAAAATATTGTACCCCTCTTTGGAAATTGAACCATGAACATAACAACTAAGACTAAAAATGGTAGCATTTACTCATTTCCTCACCCTTGACCTGGTGGGATTGAGGAAAGACTTCTCATTACATGGGAACCCACAGCTGCTGGCTTCCTTCTGTCTGCTTCTGTCTCAGCTTCTCAATGGCCTCCCAGAAAATCTCCTTTCCTATTAGTCGCTTCTTTTGTTGGTGTCTAAAGAAGCCTTGGTGATAGTTTGCTCTGTGTTCTAAATGTGTGTACAAAGCATGCCATAGGCCCTGCTTTGTATTACGTCCTGAAGAAGCTCCTATACAAAAGTGCAGATCACCGCTTCTGTTTACTGATTGAGAGGTAGTGGTATCTTGGAACATGGATCCTAAGAATGAGGACTAAAGTCTTGTGCAATAACTAACTTTATTTAGAGCATCAGACAATTTATATTCTGGGGATTAAGAAGAATCACATGAGTAAAGTATACAATCACAAAGATGAGCCACATGTGGCAAAAACATGTTTTTCCATAGAGGCAAATAAACAATAGCTAGCTGTAATGAATAATCTGAAGTAAACTCACTCCTATCCACTACACCTGGGAGGAGCACAAAAGCATAATTCTAACAATGTCATGCTTTTGAAGGAACTGATATCACAAGACTCATGTCATGTTTTCTTAAGCATTCAGAACTCCCCTCGCAGGACTCCATTCTTGGACCATGTTCCAACATTCCTCCTCCCCGTATCCCCTCCTCCCATGCAGCCTTTCCAGATCCACATACGTGTGGACAAGTCATGTTACTTTCTACTGTTGCAGCAAGGCCCCAATAACCAGTGATCCTTTAGAATCTGGACCACTCAGGAACCATTTGCATATTGACACTTCTTCTCAAGAGTCAGCAGAATGGCCCTACCCAGTCTATCCAGATCTCGAAGGGCCACAGACCTGTCCTTATCTTTCCTACTAGCCCAGAGTACTTAGTAATGTCCTGCTTCAGGTAAGATGTAAAAAGATGGCAGAATTCTTCCTTCAGTGAAGTCATCTCTCTGATCAACAAAAAACACTTTAAGACATGCAACAGCACCCACTCTCAAACTACATAGCTCTAGACACAAGAAAGGAACCTACTCATTCTTTCTTCCCTCTATCACCCCCTTACTGGGCTGACTTGGTTCTCCAAGAGGCAGATGCTAAGGTGGACAAAGAGGTTCAAAAGGTCCACAAGGGATGAAACATTCAGAAGGCAAAAAAGAAATCAGGGTTGGGAAGGCAGAATCTCAGCCCTGGAATGTCTCCCAAGAGAAGTTCTGCCTTGGGTAGCAGTGGCCAGGCCATGACCTCACCTGTGCTTGGTCACTAGCTGCTCAGTAACATAATGGCCTTGATGTGAGAGCAAGGCAGGCAGAAAGATGTTCACAGCTGGAGACCACTCACCTCTCAAAACAAAGCCTTTCTGAAGGTAGGTCTGAGCACTGCTTGTCCCTGTGGGCTATGCCTTCTACCAAAAAGATGTGTTCACAGGAGCACTACCTAAACAGGACTAACTAAGCCAAAGTTTCTGGCAAAATGGGGTAAGTTGGAGTTATATCTGTAGTGGAAAAAAAGTTCTTCCCCACTTCCAAATCCCAGGTTCGAGAACAGAAGACTTCTGAGATCCTGTACCTAGCAGGAGGCTCAGCTGGGTATCCAAGCTCCACCCTCTTCCTGGGATGTGCAGGTTGGAGTGCTCAGACCTCCTGCTGGATGAATAAACCAGGGAATGAATGTATTGCAAAAATAAATGAAGCAAGGAGTGATGGCCCAGATGAAAGGCAGCAAGAAGAGAAAAGAGCAAAGCAAATAAAGACTCTTCAGCATCTGAACCACACCACCCAGCCTCTGCAGATGCAAGGAGACTGACCTCCTGCTGGGGATGTTTTACAGGACCAGTTGTTGCCTCCTTTGGCCGCAGAGCAGTCTGCTTTCTCTCCTGCTTATTTCTGAGAGCAGAGGGCTCTTGTGTTCAGTCTGAGCATGTAGCTCCTGGCTTAAGTCTCCATTCCTCCCTAGAAGGAAGTGTTGCTAATGACAGAGAGCACAGATTGCTTGGGAGGGTCTTGTGGCTTCCCTGGTCTCAGGCAGAAAGGTGATAATTGACTGAGCTACCTGGAGCTTCCCTTCTGTTGGTTTTTATTGCTTCATGCTGTGCCTGGATGGCATCTGAGGCTGAGGTTTCCAGTTTTGGCCACAGCTGGTGGAAGCTCATGCCCCTAGAGAGGAGGAGAGAGGCCAAGCACTCCTTCCTCATAGTCTAGGGATGACTCAGAGCTGTGCACTAATTGGCCTGCATTTCCAAAGTCTGTGGTGGGGAGCCTCTGGCAGGCAGGAAGCCACTGTGCTGGCATATTGTGGATAAGATAGCTGCCCCGAGATCATTTTCAAATCTCTACGTAAGTGGAACTTCACTCTAACGGTTGGGTGAGGATGTCCCCTGTTTTTTCCTTCTAAGAGGAGGATGTATGAGAAACACTAGTCCCCTGTACCTTGTTTACACACTGTCCTTGGAAACATTGCTTTGTAGAAGCAGAAGAGATGCATGGAGAAGCACAAGCTGCCCCACCCAACTCCACACACTTGGGCATAGAAGTGTCATGTCATATTCCTGGGTGTTTTGTTAATCAAGTCCAGTGCTATTTATAGGGCCCACAGGCCAAGGTTCCCAGGCCCCCACTATGGCCCTGTGTCTACTTCCCCTTCAGGGTAGCCAGGCCCATTGAGCTGGACTGGAAGGAGGAAAGCTTAGCTGGGGACAGGCGAGTTCAGTGCAGAATCTCAGTGAGTGCTGGGGCAATGAACACTTCCGGGAACAGTTTGGAGAACTAGATCCCTTTATGGGGGTGTGGTACTTATGTCCCGGGGGAGGCAGCCAAGGTTTGTGTGACTGTGTATCAGTGACGATGGCAGAGATGTTACAAGCTGCTTCATCTAAGCCAGGCAGTGGTGGCTCACGCCCACCAGCACTTGGGAGGCAGAGGCAGGTGGATTTCTGAGTTCGAGGCCAGCCTGGTCTACAGAGTGAGTTCCAGGACAGCCAGGGCTACACAGAGAAACCCTGTCTCCAAAAACCAAAAATAAATAAATAAAAAATTAAATTAAAAAATAAATAAAATCTTTTAAAAAATATGCTTCATCTACATACTCAGGGGCTATAGGGTCTTGGGTGTGTGTGTGGGGGTTTGGGCGGTCGGTGTTATAAAGTCAAACAAGTAGTGAAGCCTGATAACTGTCCAGGTACTAAATTCTTACTAAGGTTGAAGGTAAGCTGGGTTTATGGTGCCACGTTGGGTGCAGGAGGTAGCCAACTCCTGAGGTATCTGGAGTTGATGCTCCCTCAATCCCTTCTCCATAACCCTGGGCCATTATAGTCATTCAACCTACCCATCCACCCAGTCACAGGACTGAGTCTGCTGTGGATGAGCTAGGAACACAGAATTCATAGAATTCTCTCTAGAGGGGGCCATCTTGTGAGTCAGTACTGTATAGACTTGCCCACACTTTCCAGGGAGAGTCAGAAGATCTCGTGAGGCCTGTGTGAGGAAGCTTCCTGCAGCTGAAGGAGACAATAGGTCTCTGTAGATATACTATGATTTAGTGGCTGAGAGGCCAAAGATCTAGTCTGACCTACTTCTGCTCGTATGACCTTGAACAAGTGGTCTAACTTTCTGAACTTCCAAATGAGAATATAAATATCTCGTTACTGGGGCAGTTGTGAAGATTAAATCAGATATTGGCTAGGTGCATAGTACATTGGAGATTTTATTATGATAAAGCAGTTCATGCTAGCTGAAGACAATTTGGAAAATTCAGAAAAATAGGAAGAAATAAATAATGTTAAACTGCTCCTTGTCACCTAAAGATAGCTGGTGTTAAAAACTTGGCATATTTCCTTCAAAAGATGAAAGCATGCTATTTTTAAAACTGCAGCTGTTTCTGTTTTGGGGTGGAAGGACTAGGAAAGCATTTGTTTGGGAAGACACCTTCATGGGCTCATTAGCTCCCTTCTCTTGTTCTCCTTGACTAGTCTGCATGGGAAGCTTTGGAGAAAAGAGGTTTCTGAATTCTCTGCATATCAATCAAATAAGTTCTTCAGTCCTTTATTGAAAGCAGAGCTATTCCATCACTGGAGCTCTGGAAACTGCAAGAGATGGGTTTGAGGATGTTGGGATGCCTAAAAGATCACCCAAGACAGAGGTATGCTGGGAGAAAGTGAGGGATGCAGAGAGGGTGTGCAGAGCCTGGCAGAGATAAGGACACATTGTGAATGGAGAGGAGACTATGCTGGATACTTTTACATCAACTTGATACCAAACTAGAGTCATTTTAGAAGACAGAACCTCAGTTGAGAAAATGAGGTGGCCATACTGGTTTGTAATACTTTTCCTTGATTGATGATTAAGGTGAGAGGGCCCAGCTCACTGTGGGTGGTGCTATTCATGTGCTTATGGTCTTGGGTGCAGTAAGAAAGCAGGCTGAGCAAGCCATGAGGAGCAAGCCAGTAAACAGCACTCTTCCATGGCTTCTGCATAAATTCCTGCTTTGAATTCCTGCCCCAATTTCCCTGCATGACAGATGACTAGCTATACAATGAAATAAATCCTTTTCTCCACCAATTGCTTTTAGCCATAGCGTTTTATCAGAGCACAGAAAAGTGCTTTACTTCTACCCAGATTACAGCCCTAGCCATTGCAAGTTTAAAAACTTTTTCGAAAACCTATTCCACCCAGCAACTTGATGTGGAGAGTTGCATTCCCTGGAGAATGCAGGAGAGAGATGCTTACCCTGAAGGGAATGAAGTGTTTACCAAGAGGGGCAGGAGCCTGTGGTCATTGAGTTCTCTTAATGGGGATTAGTATCCCAGACAATCGGAGGATTGGAAGATGAAGTCAGAGGTAGCTACTGGAAAAATGGAACTCTCTTTTCTGATGGTATCCTTGAAAGCTCATGGAAGAGGCTTTGGATGCCTTCTTTCCTGTGTGAGTGGGGCTTGAGTTAGGATAGTGAAAAATCCTGTAGTAAACACAGGTATCATAACAGTACAGGATGATATGTGTATATGGATTTAACACAGTTGAAACCATACTGTCCACATACTGTGTAACTGCTTTTTCTCCTAAAGCATTGCATTTCAGAGTTCTCCGAAATCATTAGAAGCTCCCCATGAACGTTATTTTATCATTTAGGGCTTAAAAGACATCACCTTGCCCTCCCTGTACCTCCTCTGGCTCCTGCCGCCCACCTGCTTTGGTTTATGAATTTCTCTTGGCTGAGCTAGAGGAGGGGCCATTGACAAGGTCTTTGGGGAGCCCAATTATGGAAAACATGGACTGAGTCACAGGTGAGGGATTGCCATGCTCTCTGCCTGTTACGGAGCTGGCCGGATGATGCTTCCAGAGTGCAGGTACAATTTTGCTATTTGCTAGTGTGGTTAATGAAAAGATGAAATTGGAGCCTATGAGCACAACATGTAGGCAGTACCATAATTAGCCCTTTGGAAGGTGAAGGATCCACTTTAAAATAAAAGAAAATAGCTTTGCTCCCAGGATGAAATGGCAGCAATTTCCCAGCTAATGCAGAACCTGCAGAGTCTCTGTAATTATGTCCCCCAGGTCTTTTGTTCACTGTAATTCCTTCTTTTTTCCCCTCCTTTTCCTCTCTCTGTCTTTCTTTTTTTTTTTTAACGTCTAAGTAAATTCCCTTTGGTACAAGAGTGCTGTATAATACTATTTGCAAACAGAAGGAAAGAGCCCCCTCTCTCTCTCTTACACACGCACACACGGAAGGAATGCATTTATCTTGAAATATAAAAAGAAAAAGGCAAGCATTTAAGTTCTTAACTTACTGGGGCCCTGCTGCTTAGAATTTAGCCAAACTTTGCCAGGGAAGATTTTTTTTGTTAGTGAAGGGCAGGCACCCCAAGGAACAGGAGAGTTTGTGTGGCAGGGGTGGGGCAGGGTGAGGGGATGACTGACATTTGATGTGGCAAATTGCAGCCAAAGTGGGCAGCCAAGGGGGCGGGCTCTGCCCAGATAAGACTGAAGACTAGCACCTCACCTCTCTCTGCTCTACTTTCCTTGTCTGTGAAGAAATATTCCCACCCTGTATGCTGCTCTCAAGTACATGAAAGTACTCCAGCACGGTGACTTTAGCATAGCCAGGCCTCAACAGCATTGTTTTTCTTTTGTCTTATTACCACTGGATGAGCAAGTTTAAGGAGAGAATATGAGCTGACAGGGGCTCACTGGCTCGAGGGGACTTTTGGATTACAGAAGTCTGGCAGACTGTCAAAGGGAGAGTCTTTTCATTTTTCTCAGAACAGATCTCTTCAAAGGTTTTGCAGTAAATAATGTTGTACAAACTATTGTCTTATAGAGGCATAGCCACTTGCCCAAGGCCACAAGTCCTTGCCAGTGGCTGAGCACAAATTTAAGTTTCGTACATCTGATCCTAGTCCCCATGTGCATCTCTTTGCGTATTTGCTCAAATCCCATCTGACTGACAGGCACTAACTTTTCATCTGTGAAATGGACATATAGTTTGTCAAAGGAGTCAAGCACAGGGCCCTTATTGTCAGATTGTCAGACAGTCCTGCCTTTAAGCCTGAGGCTTCCTTTCTAGCTGCATGAGTTCTGACAAAGAACAGCATCTTCAGAGTACCAGCTATAACATAAAATACACCTGTCTCACAAATGCCATGTTCGTAAAAGAGATAACATTATAAAGGCAGTGTGTGCAGTGCCTGGCAGTGTGTGTGTGTGTGTGTGTGTGTGTGTGTGTGTGTGTGTAAGAGAAAGGCTCGGAGGCCTTGGTTTTCTCCTGCCACCATGAGAGTCTTGGGTGTCGAACTCAGATTGCCAGCCTAGGTGGCAAGTGCTTTTCCCACTCAGCCATCTTGCCTCTGGCATCTGGCATCTTTTAAACATCTAGAAAGGGAGTGACTTTGGTGAGATTATCCCTCATGTTGCTGTTGTGAAGATTTTTGAGGTCACAGACCCAAAAGACTTTATAATCCAGGAAACCGTAGATCCAGATTGGCCCCTGTCACAGTGCCATCTCTCTCCATGCCCCTCTGGTGACAATGGTTACAGTCCTTACTAGTCAGGAGTGAGGAAACCCTCCTACACCCTGCACACTGCTCTATCCCAACACGGAGAGAAGAGTTTTGATGAGGAAATGTTCACACAAGGCTTCAGCAGCCAGCATTGTGGCTTAAGCAACAATCTCCTTGTTAACCAGTTTCTCTGCAGGTCCTAATCAAACAGAATCCTGGTCCCTCTGCACACAGACGCACCAAGACTGTCAGGGCAGCAGGAGCAGGAGCGGTTGGTCTGTGATTACAAATTCACTGAAGATCACCAGCTAACAAACCGTGCCCTTTGGGAAGACTAAATATTGACTGCAGTGTCAATTTACTGCCCTAGCCTGGGAATCTGTACCCTGATGTGGGGCTGAGGATGTCATTGTGTTTGTCAAATCCGAGAGGTAGGTGGCAGTTGTAGTGGAAGGTGGAAAGGCATAGGATGGGAAGGCAGGCCTGTGCCAGTGCCTGGGGACAGGTTTTCATCTTCCCTCCCCCGCCTTCCCTTATTTCCTACAAAGAATTCTAGAGTCTCAGTTATCCTTATCTAGGTTCTGAGCTGGAGGAGGAATCTGACCTGGCTCTGGTCTCAAGAGAAGTAAAGGATGATGGCATGCATTGACCAGCTATGATGAAGGGCCTTGCTGGTGGGTAACGTAGTGGGGCAAATCATTTCAGAAGAAATGTCATCCTGATGAAGCTCTTAGGAGTACTGGCTAGACAAAGGAGGGGTTTAGAAGAACCCTAACAATGGACAGATGACATGTGGGAAACAGAAGCCATTCAGCAGGAATGAGCGATGGAATGATGACAGCACAGAGAAGGCAAGGCCAGAGGCTAAATCCATAAGCAAGGTCAAGAGAAGTGTGAGTGTGAGCCAGTCTGCTCTGGTGGTTACAGACCTCAAAACCCAGGGCTGCAGCTTAGTAGCTGGATTGCTGTTAGCGTGTTTGTCATGTAGAGACACTCAGTTTCCTGATCTATACAAATGGCAAGTCTACCCTCTGCTTCATAAGGCACCCGTGATTGGGAAGCTTCATTGTCAGCATGGCTGGATTTGGAATCCCTAATAGACACAACTCTGGACATCCCTTTGGGGATGTTTCACTGAGGAAGAAATACCTACCCTGGGTATGAGTGTCACTATCCTAGGAGCAGGGACTTCATCTGAATGAAAAATGGGGCCAAGAGAGCTGGGGAGATGGCTCAGTGGCAAAATGGTTGCCATGTGAATGTGGGGACTGGAGTTCGAATCCCTAGAACCCATGTAAACACCAGGCAGGTGTGCCAGTTCCTGTAACCTCAGCTTTAGGGAGCAAACTGGCTAATGGAGGCTAGCCAAGTTGGCAAGTTCTTACCTCAAGTGAGAGACTCTATTTCAGTGCATAAGGTGAAGTGCCATCCAGGGAAATGCTTAATGTCAGACTCAGGCCTCCACATGCAGGATCACTCACATGCACAGGCATGCACATATGCAAGCGTGTATACATACATACATACATACATACATACATACATACATATACACATGTGCCTGCTACACATATGCACCTGTCAGAAATAAGGGAAAAAGAGAAAGTGAGCTGCATGTGAGCATTTATATCTCTCTGCTTTCTGCAGGTACAATGAGATCTTAAGTTCCTGTTGCCTTGTCTTTCCCAATACATTCTCAGTGCATAAGCCAAAACAAACACCCGCGTCCTTAAGATGCTTTTGTCAGGTATATAGTACCCTTCCAAGCCAGTGTGTAGCTCACAATGGCAATTATAAATGGCATCCCATTCTCTTCCCCAGGCATGGCCTGTAGAACACAGTGGGATGGGAAACCAGGTAGAAGGATGACCGACCAGTAACAGTCTCTCTAGAACTGTGTATTGTCAAGCCCTTTGAAAGTCACATGCCATTAGAACCAGAGAACTCACAAAGAGCTAGTGGTTTCTAACCTCTAACTGCTCTGTTGGGGTAAAGTTGAAGGGGGACCCTCTGCACCCTTGCACTTTAGAGTAAGCTCAACCACAAGGAAGAATGCCGTGTGACCACTTTAGGGAGGGTGGGCATGTTCACAGGTTCAAAGACAGTGTATATAAGTACTGGCTATATTTATATACTCCCGCTGGAACAGAAGTTCTTTTGAGGGACACCAGGTTGTACCCCAGCATCTCAGATTCTGACTCAGAGCTCGGAAGGAGGTGACTGAATCATGGGCCATCTGCTTCTTGTACCTCCCTCGTCCTATTTTCTGTGTCTCTCCAGTGATCTTTCCCTACTGCGCTGTAGTAAGCCTTAAACCACAGGCTTGGGGCAGAGTAATCCTGAAACTGTATCTGCCTATTGCCTTTTCAATAATTTTCTTTCCATTGCATCCAGAGAAAGTGGCGAAAAGTTTGGTCAGGTGTGTCAGGCACATCTATCTGTCTAGAAGGACTTCATCCTATGATCTGAGAAGAAAGGTGCTATTTTGTTAGGCCTCTGAGGCCTGGAATAGATGGGGTTGGGTTTTCAGAGCTCACATCACAGGACAGTTTTGTCTCCAAATATACTGAAAGCCACTTTCTTGCTGCTTCCAGTCAATTTGTCCTCTTTTGGGGAGCCTGTCCTGAACTCTCCCTGTGTTCTTCCATGAAAACTTGGGCTTTCAGATGGGTACCCTGACGTACAGTGTAATCTCAGGCACTTAACACTAATAACCCGGGGTGATCTCAGACATTTACACTGATATCTGGTATGACCTCAGATACGTATACTGATGCCTAGTGTGATCTCAGACACACTGATGCCCAGGCTGATCT
>JADRCH010000097.1:2243005-2334456 GCA_019843965.1 Rhynchomys soricoides | reverse complement strand
GGCTGATCTCAGACACTTACACTGATGCCTAGTGTGATCTCAGACACTCTGTTACTGGGTGTGATCTCTCAGTCAGCTCCATGTTGAACAGCCACAGGTCCTCTGGATCTCTCTGTTTTTGCTGAAAGGCCAAGGTTACTTTGTTTCTAATCTTGCTGTTACCCCTTACAAATCATTCTCCTAGTTCAACTCTACCAAACCCTGACAAGTCACATGTTTTTTACCCTCATAGGAAGGTGGAGGGGGCGGTTGTACCGTATATCTGCTACAAACTTTTCTAACTGTCCTTTTAAAACATTCTATGAATGTCCACTCCACTTCCCCTTTCCTAGGTCTTCCCTCTTTAGCATCTTCTGGTGTGCCTTTATTATATGAGAGTCCCCATGTTGTACAACTCTAGGGATTCTGTTAGAATCATAATTGGAATCATAACGCCTGTTTCCTGCAAAAGGCTCTGTGACGCCTTCTAAAGAAACCCAACACCAGCATACTGACGACCATGAGGTGCTAATTGTTCCAGACTTGGCCCCTCTGTCATACCAGCTGAAGCATGCACTAGCAGAGACTACCTACTGCAAACCTTTGACAGGGTAGCCCTGATACCAGAGAGGGTTATGTATTAGTGCCATGTTCAACATCTTCCTTTTATAAAGAGAAGCTCTGCAAGGTAAGTTACACCTCCTAGTTCACGAAGCTGCCAAAAGGCTTAGCTGGTAACATTCCTTTCAGAAGGCCATGGTGTGCATCCTTGGTTTGGAACTCAGAGAGGAAGATCCTACCCTATGTTTATCTACCATTGTTCTGTAAGACTTGTCACCGTGTCTTGCACTTACAAAAGACTGAATAAGGGAGTTTATGGACCAAAGATGAAAGCCTTTCAGATCACCATTGATGCTGCGTGATTCCCTCCCCATGAGAGGCGACAGCGTGTTGGTACACAGACTGTGACTGCAGATGGTTTGGGTGCCAAGCTGATCTACCACTGGCTTCATAGTCTAGAGCAAGTTGCTTAACCTTCCTCTGCCTCAGTTTCCATGTCTGTAACTTTAAGGAAGTTACCATATACAGTTGTTATGATTAAATACCAGGTATGGGCACTTACAACAGATTGCCCATTTTAGAAAGTGCTAGACAAATAGAATGTATGTATGTATGTATGTATGTATGTATTCATTCACCCATCCATCCATCCACCCACCCATCCATCCATCATCCATCCATCCATCCATTCATTTATGGATATTGCCAGTCAGTCTGTAATGAGGCTGGAGGAGAGGTGAGTCTTGAACTCATTATATAGGTATGTTGCCCAATAGCCCATGACCTCAAATTCATGGTAATCCTCCTGCCTCAGTTTTTCAATTGCCATTATTGCACGCATGTACCATCATATGCACCTTAAGTTATTGCTATAGCCAGGGATATTAATCTCTCTGGCCTGACAAAGTTAGTAAAGACAAAATAAAAGTAGATGCTTCCTGTTCTTCAAGAGGCCTTTGGAGTGTTGCATTTGAGGATGTTTTAGGAAAATTGTGGAAAAGGAATCATCAAGCCAAATCTGTCCAGTCCTGGCTCAGTTACAGTTTCGGCTGTCATTATGCTTGAGTCTCATGGTCCTGGTCACCTGAGAACTACAGCCTTCTTCAGCCCTGGCCTGGGAGTGTGTTGACTGCTACACCTGCACTCAAGTCAACTGAACACAGCAGGCCAGAGCTGCGAGAGAAATACACTGCTTCCCCTCTTCAGAACTCAGCAGAGCCATAGAATCTTTTGGTGGAATAAAGAGATTCGGCCATTCATTATTGTAGGCACTCAGTAAATAACCAAACAGCCCCCACATCCCAAGCAAGGGAAATCCCATTGGAAACTCAATCTTCGAGGAGAAAGTATAGACAGCTAAGATTGCACTGGAATTTTGAGGCAAATAGATAATCTTATAAAATAATACACAAGCTATCTATTTATATTCCCTGGTTCCACAAATGACGACATCGAAAAGAGAGTACCTCCATAGTCCCTTTGTCTTTCATATCTGAATTTCTTCTCAGGCCATCATCCTCTTCTCTTGCATATTCTCTCCTTCTGTTAGGGACTGGATTTTCCAGGAGATGTTGCCTACTTTTCTGCCTCTGCAGCAGACACAGCCAAAGTGACTACCATGGAGTAGGTTCTTGCTCCTTTACAAACCTGAACTCTCCACATCACCCCAGCCTTGCTCAGCCTCCAAGTCCAGGCACAGCCCCCTGCAGGATGAAGCACCTGGTCCTTGGCAAAGCTCTTCACTCTCGGGTTGTTTGCTGTGCTGTTCAAACCCATAAAGCCAACAGAGAAAGGCCAGGGAACTTTTCAGGAGGTGAGGGACTTCCCTTTCATCACAGAGAAGTCAACATACACATTGGCTAATTCCCCTTCCCCATCCAATTTCCAACTGGGTAGCTCCAGTGCCTTAATGGGCTCTAAGGATGTTCATTTTTGTTAATTTTGTAGCTGACAATTTCTTTGCCGGTTTAAACTGCCTGCAGACTGAGATTTGTTAGTTCTCATTAGAAGGGAAAAGGTGTAGTCCCACACTCCACGGGTTTCATAAATCACATCTTCAGGTGGTTTTAGCATGCTAGAACATTTCTGAGCAGAGGGCCTGATGTGAATAATCCCCTGCCTGCGTTGGGCAGCCCGTGCTAGAACACTTCTACGATACCATCTGTGATTCACCGAACATCCATGCTGAGACACAGACAAAGGTGAATTAGTTCCAGACAAAAATGCATCAATGCTCTATTGAATAGTCAATTATTAAACACATAATGGAATCCGTGGTTAGCAAGGCATGCCAGAGATGTGCTGTGCTTGCTCAATTTCTAAAGGAAAAGGAAGCCGGCTGGTAATTTTTGAAAAATGAAACAATTCAGTGATATTTATGATAAACTTGAAAACATATTTTTTTCCCTAAGACTAGGGTGCAGAATTGCTATTCTTTATCTACATTTCCTTTTAGTTAGGTCTTGGGACAGTCTAATGTTAAAATTCAATACTCAGTGGGTGGACTGTCTAAAGTAGCATAACACTGTCACAGTTTTGGGTTTGCTTCGGCCTTTAGCCAACACAAGAACGACTCCTCAGGAATAGGATGAGTGTTGTGAAACTCATGAGCACATGGCTGGGCTCATCCACCCGTGCTGGGTCCTTGGCCTCAGGTCTCAGATGGATTTTGCACCATCTACTTCTCTGCAGTCTAGGCTTGCCTTACACTGGGCAAACTGCCCTGGGATGGGAGAAACTACTGGGTAGTTTGGATTTGAAGTGCTACCCATGCATGCTCAACTCAATGACTGAGTTAAAAGTCAAGCACAGGCCCCTCTGTTAGTCCCGTTAGGAGTCAATGGGTGTGAGCAATTCTGAGTCCTCACTGACATACGTCTTTGGGTCACAAACTCGCTGGTTTTACTCATCTGTAAAATGAGTGGGATGAGTTTTTAAAAACAAAGTGTGTTATTAAGATGTCTTGTTTATAAAGACATTGGGATCTGGTGACCAGGTTTGGAGGTGTGTGTGTGGTTTGGTGAATAGCCTTCATTCACCTGGAGTAAGCTAAAGACAACCATGGCTTCTGTCTCTGCCATTACCTATGGTCTATTACATTCTTGTCACTTTCTGTTATCAGAGGCTGAATCCAGGTTCAAGTTTCTGGAAGCATTGTGTATCCTCCCTCAGGAAGTCTTTAACCTGACCCCAAAGGAGAGAAGGAAGGGTGTGTTCTTCTGTAGACTTCTAGAAGTTGAAGATGTGGCCACCTTTCAGACAAGCATCTCTTTGGTCGGGATGATGCCCTGCTGTATAGGGATAATCTCTTACATACTGTGTGGAAAGCATCGCCTGTCAATAAAAAGTTGATGGCCTATTAGCAAAAGGCAAGAAGTAAAAGGTGGGAGTTCTGGTAGAGAGATTGGACTCTGGGAAGAGTCAGGCATTGGGAGATTTGCCCTGGACTCAGAGGAAGTTGATCATATGAAGCTGAGGAGAGGTAACTAGCCGTGGATCAGACATACATTAGTACAAATGTGTTAATAAGTTCCAAGATAGTTGAAGAACAAGCCTAGGCATTAATTCATCAATCATTAGCCTCCGAGTTGCTATTTTAGAACTGAAGCACAGGTGGATAAGCCTGAGGTTGCATCCCCACTTAAACAGTTAAGCCAGAAAAGGACCTCCTGACGACAGGCTTAAGGGAAACCACTGGAGGGCCTCTCATACAGGAGAGACCGGTACCTCTGCCTGGGCCTCTGCCCTGAAGCTGAGGCACCAATGGTCTGTGTGATGAACCATCTCTAGACCCCTTACTTGTTTATCTACCCAGGAGTATTTAAGGATGCGGAAACCCTGGAGCCCCTTCCTGTTCTCAACCAATTTCCCCAGGTAGAAGGGATGAGCTTTGCATCCAGAGTCCTTATGTTCTCCTTTCATGATGCTCCTCTCCTGGACACCAGGACCTGGCAGCAGCCTTCTCAACCAGGCTCCTCAGCTGGAGAAGAATAAGCTATGCTGCGACAAACCTACCCAAATCCTTGTGACTTAGCCCTATGTGAATTCATTTGTCACTCAGTGTAATACAGGCCAGCAAGGGAGAGCCACCACCTGGTCACTCAGGGACTTAGAGTCCCTCATTTTAAGATGTCATCCTCACGCATGTATTCTGAGAGCTCCAGATGTGGCAGGCAGTTGTGGGTTGGGGCAATCTCTTCATGAGTCTCAGATGGCATGGGCTTGAATTTCTTTAATGAATGCCATATTTCTTCACAGACACTTCCAGGGGCTTGTCCTGTCTACCTCCACAACTGATTATTGAGCATACTTGCTTGTTAAATCTGCAACAAGTTGGAACTGGACTTGTCTGGACTGCACTGGCTCTGATGATGACCTTATGAATTTATATAGTCCCTTTATTTTCCCAGACCTTTAGATTTATCACCTCACTTCAGTCTCCCAGCATCTGAGCACTGACGGACCACTTCCTTTCTTGAGAAATCAGACACAGCTACACTCAGCACCCTCAACTCTTCCCTGACTGATGTGGCTGGCCCGTCAACTGATGGACACATGAGAGTGACAGCAGACAGACTGAAGTGTTATGCCTCTGCTACATCCTCCTCCTCTTCCCCATCACCCATCCAGACTCCCATCAGGTGCCTGTGCCAGCCTCAAATGCCCCCCATCTTTCTATACTCACTGTACCACCTGAGATCCAGGATTCTGGTTTAATGATGTAATGACAATTCTATTGGCTTCTATCACACATTCCATGGCTGGAGCCTGTGTGGAACAAATCGGGTTCCAAAGGGGGCGGGGAGAACCAAATGTATCTGTGAAATTCCCAGAAAAGACTTTTTAAAAAGCTCTTTAAAATGTGTTAGAACTGTCAAAAGTAAAAGATGTGGCATTTTAAATTGTTAAATACAAATCACAGCTCTGTTTGGTACGAAACAACATAAAATTGCAATCTTTTTTAAAAAACAAAAGAAGTACACATAAAGACAAGTTGAGCAGGGTGATTTGCACACATGCTTATTTCTTACTCTCTTCCAAGATGCCAATAAAATGGCAGAGAAAGGAAATTCAAATGGCATAAGACTTCGGAGACAGAGAATAGAAGCAAAGATGATAGCAAAGGAGGAAAGGTCACATGACTGGGAGTGTGGGGACATGGGTGATAGGGACAGTGGGAATGTTCTTTCTACTGCACAGGAAGTAGTAAGCACCTGCCATCTCTTTACCCAGAGGTAAAGGCTTCAGGAGTGCCTCCAAGGCCAAGTCTGAAGCAGACAGACAGACCGACCACACATATGTACAGAAAGCAGGTGAATTCTGAACCTCTCCTTCCTTAGCTGATCAGGGGTATGTAGAAACCCCACCAGGGAGGTCCTGATAAGAACATTCAAAACAGAGGGCTCTAAGGATGATCCTGAGGACAAAGGGATCAAGTCAAAGCCCACAGCAGTTTGGAGAGGACAGCCTCTCTCCTTGTCCTGGTCCCACAAGAATGTCTACAGCTTAGCTGTCAGATCTCTTATGTTTTCTGATTCTAAATATCTTCACTTCCAGTGTAGATATATTCCAGGACAGATTAAGAACAGAAAGACTTTCACTAAAACAACAATAACAGCAACAACGAAACAAAGAGGGAAGAAAAGAGACGAGAGTTATGGACTCAATATGTGATGAGATCTAAACTTTTGAGGGAGGACAGAAGGGGGCCAGGGAGAATGAAGCAGAGTGAGGAAGCAAAGGACTACTGAGAAGAAATTGTTGAAGAGCCATTATATAGCTACATTAATGTAGAGCCATTAATATAGATGGATTTTACATAATTTACATAGTGTCAGGACGCACATTGTAGATAGAAAGGCCTAGGCAGGTGCTCAGCACCATCAATGAATTTCCTGTATAACAGCTAAGGTATCAGAGACGATATGAGGATGAGCAGGAGGGAGAGATGAGAGAGAGAGAAAGTCATATAAAAATATGTGGGAGTCAAAATGGTATCAGACTTAACAGTACAACCCAGAATGCTGCCAGATAAGGTACAATACTTCAAAATCCTTAAAGGAACTTCTTACCCATGTAGAATTCTCCACATGATCAAACTGACAAGAATAAAACAATTGCCTCTCAGCATCCCTCTGAGTTTTTAAGGAGAGTGTCAAAAATACAATAAGAAACAGGAGGTAGGGGAGCCAGAAACAGGGGAGGGGATTTGCAAGCTGATGAGCAAGGCACATTGGGATGACAGCTGTGCAGGAGAGCAAGGAGATAGCTTTGTGGTCCAGGGCAGCAGCTAGAAGAATCCAGGAGAAACAGCCAGGAAAATAAGGAAACTTAGAGATTTGTCTCATACACTTGACTTTAATGAGAAGTGTTTATATCTGGGGCTATGCTTAGTTTAAGTTAGTGATTGACACCCAGAAAACCAAAACCAACCAACCAACCAACCAACCAAACAGACCAAATCAAACCAAACAAACCAAACCAAACCAGACCAGACCAAACCAAACCAAACCAAAAAACCTCAAACAAATGGAAAGGTAAAGTAATTTCAACTCCAGCAAAAATGCAAGACACAAGAAAATAAATGTAATTACAATATGCTGTTTGTCTCAGTTGTGAGTAACGTGTCCATGGTCTAAGACATGTAAACAATTACGATACATCTGAACATTTATGATGTGATTGTATTGGGATGATGGGTGGGAAGAAAGGTCTTGTGTGTGTGTGAGTGTGTGTGTGTGAGTGTGTGTGTGAGAGTGTGTGTGAGAGTGTGTGTGAGAGTGTGTGTGAGTGTGTGTGAGTGTGTGAGAGTGTGAGTGTGTGTGAGTGTGTGAGTGTGTGTGTGAGTGAGTGTGTGTGAGTGTGTGTATGAGTGTGTGAGTGTGTGTGAGTGTGTGTGAGTGTGTGTGTGTGTGTGTGTCTGTCTGTCTGTCTTAGGGGTAGAGGTAGGAATGGGAGCAGACCCAAACCAACACATTTGTCAGTAGAAGTTGATAGAATATGGCTTAAAATAGACTCAGCATTTAGGCATCTTACTTAGTGAAATGCAAACACTAACAAGGAACATGTTCAAGAGTTGGATTCATTTCACTCTGAGGTGCTGGACCGAAGTGTGGGTAGGACTAGGCAGTGAAACAGGCAGGCGAAGCTGGATTTTTAGACAGTATTTCTTTTTTGCTATTTTTGAGCTTATTCTTCTGTAATTTCCTCCTTTCCTCCCTCCAAACCCTCCCGTTGTTGTTACAAGCAAAACATAGACATACAAGTAACATTAAAGATCGATCGGGCTGTATTTAGATATTTAGAGTGTGGTGGTTTGAATTGGTATGTTCCCCATAGTCTCATGTGCTTGAATATTTGGCTCATAGGGCATGGCACTATTAGGAGGTGTGGCCTTATTGGAGGAAGCGTATCACTGTGGAGTTGGACTTTGAAGTCTCATATATGCTCAAGTTTGGCCAGTGTGGCATGCAGCCCTCGTCTGCAGATCAAAATGTAGAGCTCTCAGCTCCCTTTCCAGAACCATGTTTTGCCTGTATACTACCAGGCCTCCCGCCATGATGATAAGTGACTAGACCTCTGAAATTGTAAGCCAGAAGTTAAAGGTTTACCTTTATAAGCATTGCCGTGATCAAGATGTCTCTTCACAGCAATGAAACCCTAACTAAGACACAGAGCTAGATTTTTTTTTTTTTTTAATGTCAAGAAACTTACACAATGTCAGGCTGTTTAATAAAGAGAATTACAAAGGAAAGCTAGAGACAAGGTTCTGGAGGATTTTATCCAAATGTGGGACTCAGAAGCTTAACACCAATGCTTTAGGTTGAGATCCCCTTGGCCACAGGAACTCCATGGCATTATTCGTTGCTCACCACCAGGTGTTAGCACCCCATGTGTTATCATTATCTTTGGGTGGGCCTTCAGTATACTAGAGTCTATTTTTCAAGTTAGGAGTGCAAACATCTATTGGGCATGGTCACATGCTTTCTGGGAGGCCACTTTATTGGTTGGGACACTCTATTGGTTGGGGTGGGAAATAGGGAAGAGCTCCAAGTTGTCCTTGCTTCTGAGAAAGCTTCAGGCCATCTGTGAACTTAAGGCACACTAAATCCAGAACTGGGTAGAAAGTAGTTCTAGGCAGGTGAATAAAGCCATAATACCTGGGAACTTCTTGTAGAATTGGGTCTGTCTTTTTTCTTTGCTGTAGATTTATTAAATTTTCACACAAACAAAAGAATCAAAAGTACAGATGTTCTGTTATTACCAGCATTATTGATCAAATAAAGCTGAACTTGCAGTCAGTGCAGTTTTCCCTTCCCCATGGTTTGTGCACATACACTGCTCTGAAATGGGGGTGTCTAATCAACTCCTACTACACTATGGAGAGCCAACCTGGGCTCCTTCCCAAGTTTGGGAAAACTTTGAGGAGTCCCTCCATCAGTTCCCAGATTGCACAGGAAATAAAGCTTCCCCTCTGGACACTAGCTAATAGAAGTCAGCTTATTATGAAGTGGGCACACAGTAGGTACTCACAGGGTGCTGCCTACACCAAATCGGGCACATGCTTTCCCCATCAAGCTGGCTGGGTTAGTGTAAGCCTAGGGTGAGGGAACAGATGGGTGGGTACAGACTTGGAAGCTTAGAAGCTTTCCACAGGTGTGAATCATTTCCAAATTCATGATCTCTAAGACAGTCAGGCCGAAGCTCCAGAGATAGGTGCTAATTTTGTGCTTCTTTTGTGAAGGGATCTTGAAGTCAGCTCAAGGCCAAGGCCAAGACACCCAAGACCAACTTTTCAGCACAAATGAGATTTATTTGTCCCAGAGGGACAGAGGGCAGGGGTAAGAGACAAAGACAGGAGAAAAAGATATACTGGCTTGTTTTGTGTCAACTTAACGTAAGCTAAGAATCATCAGAGAGAAAGAAGCCTCAGTTGAGGGAATGCCTCCAATGAGCTCCTGCTGTAAGGCATTTCTACAATTAGTGAGCAATGACAGAGGCCAAACCCGTTGTGGATACCACCATCCCTGTGCTAGTGAGCAAAGACAGAGGTCCAGCCCATTGTGGGTTCCACCATCCCTGGACTGATGGTCCTGAGTTCTATAAGAAAGCAGACTGAGCACCCCTCCATGGCCTCAACATCAGCTCCCACCTCCAGGTTCTTGCCCCGCGTGAGTTCCTGTCCTAATTCCCTTGGTGATGAACAGCGATGTGGAAGTATAAGCCAAATAAACCCTTTCCTCCACAGCTTGCATTTTGTTACAGCAATAACAATCTTAACTAAGACTGAAGACAAGAGAGAAAAAGGGAAGGGGACAAGGGAGAGGAGAGAAAGGGACAAGCCAGAGGGAGAAAGGATATTTTTCCTGGAGGGACAAAGGACTGTCTCTGGATACAGAGGAGACAAATGTGGCTCAAGGACAAATGGAAGTCTATAAAGGTAAAAGGGAAAGCCTCATGTTAGGATAGGGCTTTTTAATGTTAATTTTGATTTAGACAGACTAATAAGGGTAGCATGAGGGGCTTTTTTGTTTGTTTGTTTTTTTGAGACAGTGTTTCTCTGTATAGCCCTGGCTGTCCTGGAACTCACTCTGTAGACCAGGCTGGCCTCGAACTCAGAAATCTGCCTGCCTCTGCCTCCCAAGTGCTGGGATTAAAGGTGTGCGCCACCACTGCCCGGCACAAAGAGGCTTTTGATTGCTGGACCTTCATGGTCAGTCTCGGGAGAGAAAGTGGCCAAATAATGGACTAGACCTTGGTGGCTAGCTTTAGGAATATAAACTAAGTTTTTGGAAAAGAAGTAGGGATAGAGGAAGGGCAAGGCCTGCTAGAGCCATGTTTGCCATGCTCAGACCTGCTAGAGTCCTTTCAGGGGTTAGTTCTAAGAATGTGATCTAAAGGTTTAGCAAGAGGATAGTGGGGTGGGCAAGACCTGACTGCAGAGCTTGGTCCTGATAGAGAGCCCTTCAGATGCTCTTCATTTGGTCAATGTAGGAAGGAGCAGGTGGTGAAATGCTGTCCTCTGGTAGCATCTGACCATCACCCTCTTAAACTGGCAGTAGCTGTGATCTGAGGAGATCTGCACAAGGCTAGGACTGTTAAATTCCCATATGCAGGTGGATGGGGCTCAGGAAGCTCTTTGCCTCCCTGAACATGGATAAACAACTTAGAGTGTCTGGGCCAGAGAGACTTTTCTTCACCTTGGGGTTGCATGTGCTCCTGGAAGCAACCCCAATGAAACTCACTGACTCACCAAGTTGGACTTACAGTGAATAATTCTTTGGTCTGTTGCTGGTGTCCTGTCTAGGGTGAATCGACATTTATCCATCTCCCCAGAAAAAGTTCACACGACAGAATGCTTAATCTCACCTGCCTAGAAGCTCATTTCTGTACCTCTGGCTGTTTAACCATTTTTTCCCCTGCATCTTAAAACTTTGAATTGTGAAGAAGATGATGTGGTTTGGGGCACAGGAACCTATAACTACTTTGAAATGACTAGTTGTAGACTCGATTAGACTAAAATTTTTGCAAAGTTTAATATCAATCCATGTTCCTCTATTTCACACAGAAGGGCTAAGGTCTAAGAGCACAAATAACAAATTTAAAAATGGGAAAGGAATCATCATAGGTGATTACTCAAAGTTGATATAAAAATGGCCAGCAGCTGCACGAACTGATGCTCAGCACAGCCAGTTAGTGGGAAAACTAAAAGCCCAGCTTCGTACTGAAGCACTTCACCCCACTGGCATACTTCTAATCACTTGGATGACGAGCTTTGGCAAGGATGTATAGATGCTGGCACCTTTACATACGGTTGGTGTGAATGTAAGATGGTGCAGCCACTTTGGAAAACAGTCTAGCAGTTACTCAAAATGTTAAACATAGCCTTACATAAGACCCAGAAATTCCATTTCTAAGTATACACCTGCAAGAGGCAAAAACATATGTCCATACAAAAACTTGTCTTAGAGTGTCTGGAGTTGCATTACTCAACAGATAAATCATGGAGATAGCCCGTGTGTGCATGGGTTGATGAACCACATATGGTATATCCACGCAGGGAAATGTTATTTAGCCATAGATAGAGTGGAGTTCTGGAAGGTGAAATAAGCCAGTCCCAAACAACCATACACTGCGCTATTCTATTTATATGAGGTGTTCACCAGAACAGTTTACAGACACAAAGTAGATTAGTAATTGGCTAGTGGGGGAAGGAAGGGAGAACCTCTGGTAATGGGCAAAGTTTATTTCTGGTTGAAAATTGTGGTTTCGTTATGCTTGTCTGAATTAAGTCGAACCTCAGTTCAGTGTACACCATTTCAGGAGAGTTGTTCAGTGTGTGAGCTCTATGAATCTGCTGGTCTCTAGCACCAGAATTCTGAGTTATTTCTAAGCAAATTTGGCAGCTTCTGTCACTTTGGATTGCCCAGGGAAGTAAGCTCAGTGCTAAGTACCAGGAAGCCTATTCATGCATAGATTTATCATAGATAGGCAAACAGTTCCAATGTCTGTGTACCATTATCAACCTGCCTATGCATGTGTGTGTATGTGTGTGTGTGTGTGTGTGTGTGTGTGTGTGTGTGTGTGCGCATGCACATGCACATGCATAGCAGGGTGCAAAAGGAGTCAAAAGGAAGAAAGGAGAGATGGAGAGAGAGACAGAGACAGAGAATAGAAGAGTGATATGACCTGCATTTTAGTTCCAGCTGTGCTTGTCCCTAGCCTGCATGGTGCTTAATTCTGGAACTCTGGTCCCTGATACGAAAGAAGAGGTAGGGGGTGAAGTCTCAGGGATACCTGCAGCCTCCGAGAGAGGACAGGACTGACTGGAATCGTAGTGCTAGCTCTGCTACAAGATCTCAAGGCTTCAATCCCCTTTTGGCCTTGGCAGCTCTCTTTCCTTGTCAGCTGGGTTGTTTGGGGGCTCTGGGGTCACCTTGTCTTCTTCAAGTAACAGCAACCCTCTAACACCCCCACTTCACGATTCTGGCTGTGTCAGTAGCCACATGTACCAGAGTGGAGAATAATCAGATGGGTCATCTTCATCTTACCTCCTACTTCCAAATCCCGAAGTTTTCAGTGTCCTTCAGAAAGGGGTGACGGAGAAGGAGGGCCAGAAGAAGGAGGGATGGGGAGAAGGGGAAGTCTTGGCCCCAGGAGATGTGACAGGTTCTAGAATTGGCCTCAGCTTCTGACTAGGGGTTTGAAGAAGGTGGGACAGCAGCAGGCATGGGCTGGGGACATCAGTTGGTCACTCTTGGAGCCAATTGAGTGGGAGGTACAATTACTTTGGGATCCTTGCTAGCAGTAGGGTCCTTTCTTCTTGGAAGGAAGCATGCTGTTGGGAGTGTCTCTGTGTTTGGAGACATCCTGTCCCCATAGGCCTTCTATCCTAGTGACATCATCATCCCAGCAGTCACCCTGTGTTTATAACCGTCAGCGGTACAACCTGTTGTATATCTCTGTGAGGGAACTGACTTGCTCCCACTCTATAGATGGGGACCCAGAGCTGTTGGGACAGTTCCAGAAGCTGCACAGGGTTCCTGCTATATCCATGCATATGATCCCACTTCCTCTACTCCATGTTGTACAATTATAATTCTGTGACTATCTAGATGCTTCCTTCACTGTACTGACCTCTCATCCCTGACAGGCTTACTAATGGATAAAGGTACTTAGCAGTGTTTGCCAACATTGGAGATTTGATAACCAGGGCAGCGGGCACATGGGGCTAATCCTATTTCTCACTCCTGGCAATGAGGCAGTTGGAGAGCTAGCATCACATCAATACCACAGTCCTAAGTATTCCTTGAAGACTGTCTCTTCATAGGCACCTGATATACCCTTGGAAACTGCTTGGTTACTGGACTCCCTGTGGCCACATCCCTGTCATATCCATTATGGAGTCTCTGTCAAAACTCTTGTTAAAGCTATTTTCAAAAAAAGTCCCATTTAGCATAGAAGTGGATGCCAGAAATGCAGGCTATAAAGAAAGACGACAAATGATCACTTCCTCTTGCAATTCCATCCCGGGTCTGGAGCTTCAAGGCTTATGCGGAGTCTATTCTTGGACACCCCAGACAGAAGCTTCTCTTTTTTCCCCTCATTTTTTATAATACCAATCAAGACGCAATGCTGTCAGCATGCTTTGGGTGTCTAGGATAGCACATGAGTCAATGAGATAGAGCGATTGTCATTTTGGAGACAAAGGTAGGGTGTCACAATAGAAATACATCTAAGTAAACAAAATCAGAGTCTTCCTGAATCCCATTTCCCACAGAGCTGGTGGGGGGCTTATGGTGTGCTATAGAAGATCCTCATGGAATGTGCATGCAGAGCCTGGATCAAACAGGGAATGCTTTGTAGCACTTGATGCTGTTTTAAGTGGAACACTACATATTTATAAACTGCCATCCACATAATCACTCTACCCAATCAGCACTATTATCAACTCCATTTCATAATGAGGAAACTGGCTCTCAGAGGTTAAGTGGAGCTGGGATTCAAAACTCTGCAGTCACACTCAAATTGTGAGCTCTTAGCTCTGCACTCACTGCCTGTTAAAGGCATACCCAACATGGCTTATCCTGGCAGGACAGAGGTGCTCACCTGGACATGGTGGAAGTTGTCAAGTGGCTGTGACACCTGAAAAGGACTTCACCTCCTGTAACCATCACCTCTATGACACCCTTCAAATACTACGTGCTTTTCTACTTCAATGGAAAATCTACCGTCTCCTTTACGCATTGTGCTATGACTCGAATGTGTAACCTCCTCACCCTCAATTCCACATGCTGAAAATTTGACCCCCCGAGAGGCACTATGAGGAGGGGGTGCCTAAAATAAATAAATAAGATCTACCCTCATGTCTTTATGACCAGATCAATGCGATCAGAGATGAGCCCATCTTAGGGTGAGCTTAATCTCACCTGTATGCTCACTCTTGGGCCTGGAGTGATATGGCAGGAAGGCCCTGGCTGGGTGCTAGTGCTCCGCATTTTCCTCACTCCAGGCTTCTGAGATAGACTGACTCCTTTTTCTCCCATTGTCACTCCACTGCATTCTGTCAGGATGGCACAGGACACGTGAAAACCTCTTGTTCTGATCCACTCTGGCTCTGTGAGAACAGAGCTGTCTTTGTTCTCTCTGTGCCTCTTGACTTGCAAGCCAGGCCTGGCCCCACACAGGAGATCAGCTCACTGACTGTGTTGTTGACACAAGGTGGAGAGTCATAGAGAGCCAACAGCTCAGGTTGAGTAGCCACATGAAAGAAAGTGTTGCAGGGAACAGGAATCCTCAGAGGACCTGAAGGCCTTGGGGGACACCAGGCCAGAAAGACAAAAATCGCCAGACCTTGAATGCCAGGCATAAATATAAATCTGTAGTTGGTATATAGTCTGAGAGATTATGGAGGACACTGACAGAGCCAGTGAATGTAACCAGGAGCCATCAAAAGATTTCTGATGGCTCTGTTGGGATGTTAGAGTGACTGTAGGCAGGAGGCTCTGAGGGGGAACAAGAAAAGCAACTGCGAGACACCCTCTAAACTCTGAGGTAGATGGAAACCCCAATAGGTGCTGAGGGCCCTCCATTACTCTCTCTCTTTCCTAGTGCTGTTATGGAGGGAAAACCAGGGGTTCTGCTCAAAGTCCCTCCTTGGATAGCACCAGTCCTACACAGTGTTTCTTACCGCAGTATCTTTTCTATCACGAGGAATGAGTCTACAAGCTGCTCCCACCTCCTCCCCCTCTGCACTGCAGTTTCAAATGGTATTTTCCTCTTGTACAAGGAACCCAGGCTCTCCCATCCTGTGGAGGATGGAGAAGAGAATTGCTCCCGCTCAGCAGAATTGATGCAAATGCCAACTCTGATTTGAAAACAGCCCTGTCTTTGGCAAGTCGAGTTTCTCCCTCATAAGCTCCCGTGAGTTCCCAAGAGAACTTGAATAATCATTTATAAGAATAATAAAATCATTTTCTCCGTTTGGCAACATATGTTTCCCAGCAGAGTTGGCCATGAAGCAGGCACTGATTTTTGGGATTCTGTTTTGCTAACATAGCCCATCTCTTAGCAGCACAGTACTGTTGGGGTCACTCAACAGCACATGCCCACAGCACACCTTTAACTTGTATCTAGAGGCAGAGGGAGGTGAGATGGAGGTAGGGCTTCTTGTGGACTTTCCTTTCCCCGCTGTTGTCTCAGTAATATTACCTAGCCTGAACATTCCCTTTCCCTCTTCCTAGGCACTTCCCTTTCCTAGACTGTAGCGGTTGTTTTAGACAGTGTTCTAGACTTAGAGGTTGGGCTAAGAGATACCTAGTCAACTGGGAAATGTTATTTCTTTATGTATCTGTGAGAGTGTTTCAGAAGAGGTTGATACTTGGGATGAGGGGGTTGAGACTGTAGCCCAGGCCAACCTTGAACTCTTGATATTCTTTCCTTAGCCTCTCACATCTGGGATGAGATGAGCATCTTCTCATCTGTTGAGTTTGGCATTTGAACAGATAGACTGAAAGATGGCAAGTCTTTCTTACCAATGAAGGTGACCCAGTCCCGAGGCTAGGCCAGAACTGAAAGGCAGAGAAGGGCATATTCTTCTTTGTCTTCTAGAGGTTGGACCTTCATCATCTCTGGTCATCAGAACTCCTGAGTCTTAGGCTTAGGGGTTCTCAGACCTGAATCTGTAATCCATCCTGTTGCCCAGGCTCCAGGCTTTTAGATCTGGACTGAGCCATATCACTGACTGGATTAGTCAGGGTTCTTTAGAGTCATAGAACTTATGGAATGTCTCTATAATATTAAGGGAATTTATTATGTCTCTATATATTAAGGGAATTTATTGTGATGACTTACAGTCTGTAGTCCTAACCCAACAATGGGCAGCTGTGGATGGGAAATCCAAGAATCTAGTAGTTGCTCAGTCCCACAAGGCTAGTTGTTTCAACCGGTCTTCTGTAGAAGTAGGTCCCAACAGATGTGCTGGGAACTAAGTGCAAGCAGTTGAAGAAGAGTGAATCTTCCTTCTTCCAATGTCCTTATGTAGGCCGATAGCAGAAGGTGTGGTCCAGATTAAAAGTATGTACTACCATGCCTGGATCTGGGACAAGCTTTGTCACAGATTTACCTTGAGCTCAGCAATCTCCTTGCCTCAGTATCCTGGGATTAAAGGCGTGTAGTACCTGGCCTGGGCCTAAGCTTTTCATGGCCACTATGCCTCAAGAGCTCCATGCCAAAATCCAGGTCAGAAACTTGTGTCTTCCAGCCTCAAGATATGGAACACAGATAAGCCCTCCAATTCTGGATTGTAGTTCTTTCCAGATATAGTCAGCTGACAACCAGAAATAGCCATTACACTGACTCTCCTGGATCTCTAGTTTGAAGATGGTGGATGGAAAGGTCCCTTGCCACCATGATGATATGAACCAGTTCCAGTGATAAGCCCCACCCTACCTCCTGTTGTATCTGTTTTTCTAGAAAACCTAGATTAATTCATACACTCCAGGTTTATCCTTATTTACTGATGTCCTGAGGTGAGCCTTTGCCTGAGCCATCTGAGTTAGCTCTGGTGGAATCCTTCCCTTAATCGACAAGCCTTTCTTACCAAAGCCCAGGGAGGAGGAAGACATTCAGTGTGTGTATGTGTTTGTGTGTGTGTGCATGTGTGTGTGTCTGTGGTATGCGGTGGGGGTGGGGTAGATTGTAAGTAGCTGGCTCTGTCTCCACCACTCACATAGGTGAAGCAAGCTTGCTTTTTTTTTCATATGTAAAAAATTAGAATTATAACAAAAACCTCATGGATTGAAATATTAAAAATAATTTGTATAAAATGGTTTTCATGGTGCCTGTCATATAAATAAGCACCAAATTGATGGCATCTGTCCTTATCATCTCCCCCCTTTCCCCCACTTGCTGCCCCCATCCTCCTCTTCTTTGTATCATCATTTCTTATATTCCTACAGCTGTTACTGGTCTGAAGAGGCATCAAATGCTCAGGGTGAACTCACTAAGCACAGTAGGCCAATTAACAAATATCATTAATATGTAATGAATTACATTCATTTTATACTAATGCAATCATAACATATAATTTTTATTTATTTATTTTTAATGGAGAAAGTGGCCCAAGGAGCCAGAAGTACTTAAGGATGCCCTACAATGCTATAGTCAGGATCTGGTTCAATATATATCAGTCAGCAGACCCATCTTTGGTCTGGTAACAGTGCAATGATGTCTCCAGGACAGGAATTTGTGGGAGCTTAGGGTCTTGTGTAGGCCCAACTGCCCAGCAAGAGCTGATGAACTAGGACCTGGTCTTCCAAGACAGAGAAATCCTCCTGTCCTACCTAGCATACCAAGGGAGCATACCTCTTTCATTTCCACAGGGAGAAGAGGGAAGAAATTTAAAGATAGCATGGCCTGGTTCCATCCAAAGTCCCCTTTCCCAGGACACAGATCCTAAAAACTGGCAAGTCCATGGCATGTCACCTGAAAAAGCGACATCATTTAGTGGTGCACTCACACATGAGTGCTTGGGGGTTTTTGGAGGATTTCACTATTACCCAAGAAGGACTTTGCCATGGAAACTTCTATTTGAAGAGGTCTGGGTTACTCTTCTGCCACTCCTGGCAGTGATGCTAGTGTCCTTTGCACACTAAGGACTTTCTTTACACATCTAACCCTGAACAATGTTGTTATGTTTATTTAGTGTGTGCATATGTGCATACACAGAATGTCATGCTACCCGTGGCCTTATAAGACAACTTATGGAAGAAGATTCTTTCTTTCCATTTTGTAGGTCCTGGGGTTGAACTCAGCTTCGACTTGATGGCAAAGGCCTTTACCCACTGAGCCATCTCAATGGTTCTCTTGTAGCACCTTTGTGGGTATGCTCTTTTTAATCTTTGGAGTTGACCTATGAAAAGATCCCGTTGTACGTGCTTTACATTTCATTTGTTATTTCAAACTGTGTTTCATTGTTGTTAAACAGAACTGGCACTTTGTGGCTCATGGTCACCAACCCTTACTACCCATTATGCGCCCATGCTTGGATGTCCTTTGGCATAGTTTCTGTTAGCATTTATGTTTTATAGCTGAGGAAGCAGAAGCAGGGTCTAGTGAAATAATTCACCAAAGGTCAAGTGTATTAAGCAGTGGAGTGAACATTAAAAGTCCAGCAGCTTCCTCCAGAGCCACTGCTAGGTGTCTGGTATTCTTGCTGGCTGCCCGCCCTCCTTTGTTTGTGCCAAACTCTTGACTTGTATTTTAGCATCAGCATCATCTCTTCATTCAGGAGTGCTGTCTCATGCTGCTCTGTCTATTCTTAGCCTCTTTATTTCTTCTCCTTTCTCTGTTCTTCCTATTTCCCCCCTCGCCCTCCATTGTCTCCTATGCTGAGTTTTATGTAGAAGGGTAGACAGCATAAAATCGTTAGAGCCTAAATGGGGCCCTAGTGTCAGATCTTAACAAGGGCTACAATCAGAAGGGACTATGGGGGATGATCTTCCATGGACATGGATCAAAACAAGCAACGTCACAACAGAATCTTCCAGAACTACCACACTGCACAAAAGTGCCCAGCCTTACACAACAGCCACCTCTATAAGGAAGGACATTTGCCCAACAATTGCTTGTTCAACCTTGGACTGACACCAACCTTATTATTGATCCATGTAACCATGATAATTGTTTCAAAGTAAATTATGGAACCCTCCCCTTTCTAAAACCCCGTCTCCATTTCCCTCCTTGAATATGCGCATAATTTACTGTGACATGCCTACTCCCGTGGCAATGTTCATTCCTGATTAAATCCATTATCTTCAGAGAATCTTTGTTTGTTATTTGAGTTGACAATAGGGATGTCTTTTTAAAAAATGTCTAGAGGTTCTAATTTGTATAAAAAGTAATGTCCCATAAAATCCATTCTGGTTCTGACTTTTCCCATTCAAATCTGTGCTTTTAAATCCATGCATGTTGATTTATGTGTATCTAGTCCACAGCTTTTCACTGTTGCCTGGCATTTCATTCTCCAGTACATTTCACTTAATTGCCATCCCAATGATGGATCCCTGAACTTAATCTCGACTATTAGAACTAATAACACCGTTGGTAAACATCCGCACACAGGTTCCCTTACAGGATGTGGACCGTTTCTTGGGCATGTAAGTGGAAATAGAATTTTGCTACTTCTGTAAGAGGTACATTATTTTCTTTAAGTGATATCAGTATATTTTGCCGTTTTAAAACCCCCTTTCCTGGTCTTACAGCATAAGCAAAGACCTTCTTTGTCTTGTTTAATGGGGCTTCAGACAGCCAAGGCTTCTTCTTTGCTGTTGTGTAGTAAAGTCTTGATGGAGTCAACTCTTCCTGCCTCTTGAAGACTTGACAGGTAATAGTTTCTGGGGTTGCAAGTAGCCTTTTGCTCCAGTAAGATTTAGTTGTACTTTGTTTTTGAAAGCTTCCTATTTTATGGTAAAGGTAGCTAACATACAGCCCTTGATTTTTAAAACATTGGCCTCTCTTACATCTATTTTATGTATGTAAGTACATTGTCACTGTCTCCAGACACACCTGAAGAGGCCATCGGATCCCATTACAGATGGTTGTGAGCCACCATGTGGTTGCTGGGAGTTGAACTCAGGACCTCTGGAAGAGCAGTCAGTGCTCTTAACCACTGAGCCATCTCTCCAGCCCTCCCTTACATCTAAATAGCATACTAGCTTTACCAAAGACCCAAGGGGAGGTCAGTGGGTGAAAAAGAACAGCAAAGCACAAGATGCAACCATCTTACCTCTAGGGCATTATGTAGCAGTTCTTACTTGAGCATAGATGTTGCTCTGGTTCTTTTTATATTCTTAGTGTAAAGTGAAGTTCTTGGATTAAATGCATATTTGGGTGCATTTGAGAGCTTAGGCATCGACCAGCCAGGAAGCAGTTTGGCATCAGGAGTCTATGCGGTCAGCTGTGCACTGTGCACCACATTTCATTGATTTCAAGAAGTATTCAGCAAAGCCTCTCATCCTCATAAGGAAAATGTGCATTTGAAACCTCAGGAGTTTCAATGATGCCAATGTGGCTTCGTGAGTGTAAGCTGTGAGAAACGAAAGAATGGGGCTTTCAGTGACGACAGATCATCCAGCAGGATTAAGGAAACATCTGTGATAGTCTGCCTCCTGAGTCTGAAATGAGCACCTGAGACCATGACTTTAGAAAAGAAAACAAGGTACATGTGGCTCAGTTTTGGAAGTTTCTGCTGGCAACTGCCTGGTCATTGCTTTGGGTGTGTGCAAGGTAGCACATCTCAGTGTGTTTCAGGGGATCATGTTTCTGGGGGAGAGCCGCTCACTTTATGACCAAATCAACTAGCACATCGAAGTTAAGCCCAGCCTCCCACATCTCAGGTGTTGGACCAACGGCACTGAATTCCTTGCCATGGCCGAGCAACCATGGCCTTTCATCCAACTGCCATTAGAATTCTCATTCCCACCTGGAAACCCCAAGGGCAGTCTTTACTGTCCACATTCCTGTCTGGACTTCTGAGACCTATCACAATTTCCCATCAAAGCTCCGTTTACATCATTCTAGGTTTTAGCTAGCCTGCTCCTCAAAGCTTTTCCAAAATCCCCCTGCAAACTAACTCAGAAGGCATGAAAAATCCTCCTGCAAACCAATCCAGAAGGCACTGCTACATTGTCAGGCAAGACAGTTATAGCAGAGATCACTCCACTTCTTGCTAGCAATTTTCTCTGATAGCTTTCCATTACTGCAACAAATGCCTGCTGTAATCAGCTTATAAAAAGAAAAGGTTTTCCTTGGCTTACAATTTTGAAGTTTCAGTCTGTGACCAGATGGTCAGCCGTATTACTTTGGGCCCGCACTGACATATCTCATTATGGCTGTGTGGGAGTGGGTGTTACTATGTGGTGGAGCCAAATGCTTAATGATTACCTCAGGGCACAGAGAAAAAGGGACAGGGACAGGACAGGGAAGAGAGAATGAGAGAGAGAGAGAGAGAGAGAGAGAGAGAGAGAGAGAGAGAGAGAGGGAGAGATTTATATCCACTTTCCAAGTGTCATGAAATCTCAACTTTCAGGCAACTTCACTTTGAAGCCATAGAGAAAAGCTTTCCCAGGAAGAAAGCTTCCATCTCTAGCCAGTTGCAGATGAAATAATGCAGCTCACTAAATGGAAAGGGAAGCCAAGACCCCTAATCCTGATCATATTTCTACAAAAGGTTCTTACAAATATGACTGAAAAGAATACCATTTAATTTTATCGAGCACGCCACAAAAGTCTTTGGCCATTCTACTCCCTCTCTGGGTGTGGCTGCCCCATTGAACAGGTCTCTACCTGATTGACTGGCTCTCAGCCACAGTTCTTCCCTCAGAAGACTCTTCAGCCCAAGTCTCCTCCTGTCTGCCCTTACTAGTTCTGCTCCTGCTCCTGAGTCTCACAGCAGCATTTCTGAGCATTAAGCTCAGGCTTTCTCAGTTTGGTGGTCAGGGTGAGCAGGAAGAGCCTCAGTTCTGCCAGTGGATCAGGCATGACAATGTATGTGGAGGGAAACTGGGGACCCCCGGAACAGTGGGTTCTTAGATGTATGTCCCTTTTCAATTGAACCAGTCCTACAAAATTGTTATCTGAGTAACATATTATTTTGAACGTATTAGGGCAGCTTTCTTGTATCCCACAGCTACACGCTGCTTCCTTGAACTTGAGACATGGCATGGAGTAGAGCCAGGAAGGGGATCTTAGATGGTCCAGGAATGACCATGGGGATACATGTGACTCTCATCCATCACATGAGCGCAAATTGCATGCTTTGCTCTTAGAGACAAATGGCAGGGATTATTGTTTGGATAACACGAAACAATCAACCAGATGATTCCAAACCTCCTGCCTCAAGGTCCAGGCTATTGTGATGTTTACATTTCATCTTACCAAGTCCTGTGGATCTGAATAAATGCATTCTGGAGAAGTCTTTGAACAAACACACCAAAGATGCCAGAAACACTGGCTGTTGGCCCAGACAGAGCCCAGCAGAGGTGGGGTTTGCACTGGATCCACACGCTCATTTCTTTATTAAATTCAAACAGTCATTGAGGACATCAAAATGAAGTTTTTACCAAAATCCAAACAAGACTTGAAATTGGAAAAATAAGAAGACATATATTTTTGATAATACTGTAGCCTTTGGGGTGCTCTTTAGGGCTTTAAATAGGGGTTATTGAGAAAGTGATGCAGAATCTACTAAGAATGCATTCCATTCCTGACCTCTCATGCTCCTGTTCCCAAGGGTCAGTGGGCAGCAAGCTATAATTACCTCGAAAGTGGTTTTAATGACACAGGAAGGAATTCTGAAATCTTAGGTTGGACCGAATAGGCGCCTATCTTCACTTGGGTGTGGTTCACAAATCTAGCTTTGTCCAGATAAAAACAGTCTTGAGAATTCCGGAGAGATGAGATTTCCTGAAGATGGAAATAGATGTTATCTATTTTAAACAGCATGTAACCCTGTTCTTAAAGACCCATTCTTCCCCACCCGTCCACTCTTTATGTGCTTAGGCTTCTGAGACAGAGATATCAAGGGTGCTTTTCCATGTTTCTTGGGCAAACTTCTCTGTGAAGAAACATTCCAGCCTCTCTAACAGGTGTCCTCTCTGTCTCTGTCTCCACATCTGCCTCTCTGTGTGTCTCTCTGTGTCTGTCTGCTTCTCTGTCTTCCTCTCTGTCTCTGTCTATTGTCTGTCTGTCTCTGTGTGCATACCTGCGTGCATGCATGTGCCTGTGTGTTTGGGGAGGTGAAAGTCACGTGATCACCCTAATAAAAACCATCCCTAGGTCCCTTCAGCCTCTTGACTCTCCTACAATGAGGCTGATCAGGTTAACTGGCACTGGGGCTCTAGGAAGAGATAGCCGAGCAAGCAGATATTGTAACCTGGCTTTCTAATCTGCAGTGCCCTGCCGTAGGCCTGTTCCATCTGGAGCAGACACTGGCCAGGCTGCATTTCCCCAAGAACCAGCAGAGGGAGCAGGGAACAGAAGCCAAGCTCCTCCAGAGGCCTCAGATGGAGCATTAGCAATTCTGATCCCCATCTGTTTCTGTCTGATTCTGACACCAAACAAGTAAGGAAGGCCCCTCCTTAAATCTGTAAGTGGATTTATGTCCTGATCAGAGGACTTTGGTCTCCCTTTGGACTCTACACTTTGAGTAGTGAGCTTCCTACAAAATTTCTATGAAGAGCAGTCTGGTACCCAGGTCCTTGTAAGTCCCCCACATAATGAAGACACCTAGGGAGGAAGGTGGCCTCTCAAGAAAGTGACTATTTGATGGGAAATGATTTCAAGGACCAATTTGAACAGTGCCAGGTGGGAGAGACTTGGGTGCTTACCAGAAGAATAGGTTAGATAATAGGATGGACCTTTTGGCTGGTAAGTTGCTGGGGGTCAGCATGGAGAGAGCTTGTGAAAATGCTAGAGAGAAAAATCTCATCTTTATGGTCACCTGTTTTCTTTCCGTTTATGGCATAATCTATAGTGTAGCTGTACAGGGGACACAAATTGTAAGCATGTAGTTGAGGCTGCTGACTGGGGAGACACCCACATGTTGCCACTCAGACCAAGATATTGAGCATTTGTAGCCATTCCCCAACTTCCTTTGTATCACTTCCCAGATAGTATCTAGTATCCCAAGGTCATCACTATTCTGACATCTGCCACCACTGATGTTTTGCCAGTTGCTGAATTCATTGGTATGTTCACTTTTGAGTTTAGCTGTCAGTGTAGTGTTGAGTAGTAATGGCTCCTTCTTTCTTGATGCTGGATAGCATGTCACAGTGTGGGTCAAGTGGACCATGCCACCAGACAGAAGAATTGGTAATGTTGAAGCAAGTTCAAAAACCCCAGTAAATCTCATAATTGAGAATGCCAGGTGTTGGAATCAGCTCCCAGCCAGGTCCTGCCTGTCCTAGAACACATAACCATGACACTCCACTGAGGGGATCATGACAACTGGTCATATAGCATAAAAACCTAGGGTTCTCCATGCGAATGAGGTATCTAGATAGACCCTGAGTGTTTAGTCAATGACCTTCCCTTCCTGGGCATTCCTTCCTGCAAAAGGTATTTAATCCCTGTTTCACCCTGAGTAAGAAGTATGCATTCACATCTGCCATAAAAATAAAACAGTTTGGACAAGCAAGGTCCATCTTCTTCATCAAGGATAGCTGCAACAGGAGGCGTTTGTCATAAAGGGTTGTCATAAATCTTCCTCAGAAGACCTTCTCTCTTCCAGCCACTCAATATTCTCCTCACTCACTCAGAACCAAACCAGATTCTGCCCCATCCAAGGCTCAGACATACCCCTTCTTACCTTGCATATAGGAGAAGGGTTGATCCTTGGACCACTGTTCTGAACTCCTCAAGGTCCCCAGCAACATCTGGGTATACAGGAGATTGAGAACTACAGCATCTGACCCAGCCTTGGCTGTCTCTCATTGGGGGAAACACAGGCTGGAACCCCTATCTTAGACTGCATTCTGCTTTCACTGAGCAGCATGCCAGTGGTGCTCTGGCATCCCAGCAGTGAGGCAGATATGCAGCCAGACACCACAGCATGAATGTACTGCAATTCTTGTCTGTTCTTCTAAAGAGTAAATTTTTGACATGATCAGTTCTTGACTATCACAGAGCTACTGTGAACATGTATTTTTGTGTAGGTCTTTATGAGGACATGCACATTCTCTGTTGAGTATGCATTGAGAAATAAAGCCACTTTTTATTTCTGTGTAGCATTAGCCGATACTGCCTAACAGTTTGGATAAGGGTTGAAACATTTTTTCCTCCTATAAGCAGTGAGGGGGTGTGTTGGATCCTGCTATTTAAAGGTCACAGAAGTTCTCCACATCTGGACAGCTTGCTTGAGCTCAGCGCAAGATGGAAGACTCCCTTTTCTTGGGTGGGGGGAGGGTGCTTTCTCTTCTCTGCCTAATCTTGGGAGCCTGACTCCAATATCCTCTACCTGCAGAATGTCACATAGCCTTGGTGAGATTACTGGTTCACTTTCCTTTCTCCCAATAAGAACCTGTCCTGCAAGCACCTGGAATTCCTGGAAATTCCATGGAAAGCCTCCACCATGTTAGCACACCCCTGGCACATAGCTAGTAGGGGGAAGGGCTGGAACTCATACCTTTGTCTAAGTACAGATTTCATTCTCATTCATTTTGTTATGCTGTTTATTCTTTAGAAATATATATTTTGGAAAAATCACAAAGTATATGTGTTGGCTAGTCTTATGTCACTTGACACAGGCTAGAGTTATCTGAAAAGATGGAACTTTTCTGAAAAGATGGAAAAGTGAGAAAATGCCTCCTCCTTCCTCCATAAGATCCAGTTGTAAGGCAGTTTTTAAAATTAGTGATTGATGGGGGAGGGTCCAGCCCATTGTGGGTGGTGCCATCCCTGGGTTGGTGGTCCTGGGTTCCATAAGAAGGCAGGTTGAGCAAGCCATGAGAAATAAGCCAGTAAGCAGCACCCCTCCATGGCTTCTGCTCCAGACCCCAGGCTCTTGTCCTGTTTGAATTCCTGTCCTGACTCTCTTCAGTGATGATGAACAGCAATGTGGAAGTGTAAGCCAAATAAACCCCTTCCTCCCCAACTTGCTTTGTGATCATGAAGTTTCCTTGTAGCCACTGAAACCCCAACTAAGGGCTGGAGAGATGGCTCAGTGGTTAAGAGCACTGACTGCTCTTTCAGAGGTACTGACTTCAATTCCCAGCAACCATATGGTGGTCATAACCATCTGTAATGGGATCCAATGCTCCCCCTCTGGTATGTCCAAAGACAGTCACGGTATACTGATATACATAAAATATAATAAATAATTCTTAAATAAAAAAAAGAAACCCCAACTAAGACAGTATACAAATAGGAAACACAGAGGAGAGAAAGGCATGGCTGCAGCTACTGTTCCATCCATCTCTTCCTTTTTAGGTACTCACCATTAGCACTATGTGCTTTCAGAGAATATCTGTGTATTTCTACACATAGATATTATGAATGGTCTCCTCTGCCCTGTGCCATGCTTTCCTCATGGAACAAAACATGTCAGAAAGCTTTCCAGTTGAGAATAAGCAATGGCTATTTCCTTCCCCAACCCCCATAGCTATATTATGCCAATTTACTCTTTCCTTGACGGACTTTCAAGTTGCTCCCAATTATTTATCATTGTGAACAATATGGTCAAAGTATCTATAAGCATGGCACTTTCAACACGGAGGTATATCTGTAAGGTAAATATCTGGAGGTGAGGTTGCTGCTGCATTTTGTAAGTTCAGTGGTTGTAACAAACCTGCCTTCCATGGGGATCAACCTCGGAGAAATCCAGGAGATAGCTGTCTTGGAGAATGTAACTATTCATCAACATACTGGCAGATCCAGTGTGTTCCATTTGCTTACTGTGAATGAGAGAACTCTTTTCTACAAACATGGCAGGTAGTTTCCAGGTGGTTGTAAGCTCCCCAAGTGCTTCTCATCACCATGGCTGTTCCTTAACTTCTTTCTGCTTTGGTTCTGGTGGGAATAACTTCCAAGTTTGACAGGAAGGTCAAAGATGGGATGTTCTTTTCCACCTTTGTCCACATAGTTGAGTTGTGGCAGCTGATGGTTGTCCAATGTGTTTCTTGCGCCTGTGGCCAAGCTCCTGACAAAAGCAACTCAAGGGAAGAAAAGTTCATTCTGGTTCATGGTTCCAGTAGAGTTTTGGTCTATCATGGGAATGGCATGAAAGGGACAGCACCTCTATTAGTGGGGGCAGGAGCCTCTGGGTAGTCTCACATGCAGGCTCTACAAGAAACAGAGAGCAGACCCAGAAGCAGGGTCAGACTATAACCTTCAAAGCTTAGAGTGACCCATTTTTCCTAGTAGGTCCCATATCCTGAAACTTCAGCAGTCTCCTGAAGCCACATATTGAGGATAAAGTGTCTCTAATGAGGAGCCTGTGCAAGACATTTCAGACTCAAACCCTAATAGTGTGTGACTTCTTATCACAATGTGCAACAGACATCTTTACCAGGGGTTCACAAGAATATTGTTTCTTGTACCTTTACTCCTTGTGTCTTTTCTACCCACCTCTCTCTTTCCTTTCTTCCTTCTTTTGTGCAGTACCGGAAACTAACCTCAGGCCCTTGAAATTGCCAGAGAAGTGCTGTACACCCTCAGCCCCTCCTTATGCTTTAAAACAAAATGAAACTCATGTTGAAATTCTCATGAATGAAAATGAAAAATCTCAACAACATTGTTAGAAGAGAACCCAGTGGGAGGGACCAGATGTGGACAACAATGGACACACCACAAACATTCTGAGATGAAGATCAGAGCCAGGTGGAGAGCTCCTCAGTGTCAGCCATAGATGCTGTCTCTATCCTGTCTCCATCCGCAAGCAGTAATGAAACAGAGTAGTCTTTTCTGGGAGAAAGAGGTTGTGCCAACCATGGGCTCCATTTGCATTTTATTGACTTATTAAAATGAGAGCCAAATGTTTCATTCCTCTCAATTACATTTATTAAAGGAAAGTAAAATCTTCTGAGGGCGATGCTTATTGGAGCATATGGTCAACAGTCAGCCATCAAGAGCCTGAGGCTGAGGAACATGAGAAGACAAGAGGTTGGGATGTTAATAAACATTTGGAGGGATTTTCCTGCCTTCCTAAAAATTAAATAAAACAATTTCTCTCTTATGGGGAAGAATAGCCCAGTTTAAACCAGAAAACGTACAGAAAAACCAGAAGTAATCTAAGAGCTTTAGCAGTATTTACAACTGTGGACTTCAGTACAAATTAGCCTTGTCCTGAAATTCTCTGCAACTTTGATTTATTTCTTGGTACTTCTAATAAGTTTTCTGGGGATGGCTATGGTTATTTGGATCCATAAAAGACCCTGCCAGTACTTGGTTCATGGACAAAGGAGCTGAATCTCTAAAAATCAAGGAAATGCCATGGCAATCATCTACAGAAGAGCTCAAATGGTGACAGATGAACAGGGAAGCAACTGATGGACTGGGCTCACCAGAAAGCATTTTAGAATACTTTGATCTTCTGGGATTTGATCTAAAGAATGGGTGGGGTCTGGCCATGTGAAAAGGAGAGAGAAGTGATGGAGGCAGGGGACACCTGCTGATGTATGCAGGCAAGAGAAGATGAGCCCTAAAGAGATTGAACTTAGTAGTTCGACTTTACAGAAAGGATCATTTACAATGATGGCAAATGAAGTTAGAAGCAGGCTTGGGGATTTGGGAGAGGATGCCTAAATAATTTCATTGCTTTATTTCCCTTGGTGATAAGTGTCTACAGTGTATGGGAAAAGAGCTGATGTTTCTTAAAGATGCTCTGGTGATACAGAATGCTGTGGATCTTGAACTATTCCCCCAACATCTCCTGTATTGTGCCTTGTGATTGTGAAGATCTATCTGTACAAGAGAGTGTCAGCTCTCTCCAGTCTCTGAAGAGCTCTTGGTCCAAGGTAGAAGCCAAGAAAGGCCAGTCAAGAGACAGAAGTCCTAGTTTGGAAGGATGAAAAGACATACTCTTGAATCAAGAAATTTGTGGAAAATTTAGAACAAACATGGTGTCTTAGTTTAGTGTTTTACAGCTGTGAGCAGACACCATGACCAAGGCAACTCATATTAGGACAACATTTAATTGGGGCTGGCTTACAGGGTCAGAGGTTCAGTCCATTATCATCAAGGCAGGGAGCATGGCAGTGTCCAGGCAGGCATGATGCAGGAGGAGCTGAGAGTTCTACATCTTCATCTGAAGGCTGCTGCTAGAAGACTGGCTTCCAGGCAGCTATGATGAGGATCTCAAAGCCCACACCCACAGTGACACACTTCTTCTAAAAAAGCCACACCTACTCCAACAAGGCAACACCTCCCAATAGCTCTCAATAGTGCCACTCCCTTGGTTAGGCATATTCAAACCACTACACAGGAATAGAATTTTTGAATAAGGAATCGGGAAGCCTAGAGGAGTGATGAGATTCTGGTGATAAAGTAGGGATTTGCCACTGTGCATTAGGGACTCTCTGAACTCAACACATATTTCTCAATGGTAACATGGTTAGTTCTTCTTCTTCTCCTTCTCCTCCTCCTCTCCTCCTCCTCCTCCTCCTCCTCCTCTTCCTCCTCCTCCTCCTCCTTCTCTTCTTCCTCCCCGTCTTCCTTCTGTATGAACACAATTCTCTGCACAGTAGATTGACAACTACCACACCACACCACACCACACCCCAGCTACATCAATCAGACTGCCCAGTCTCCTGGGGACCAAAACTGCCCTAGCTGAGAATCATTGTCACACAAGGTAGGTGTACCATAAACCTCACTTAAGTCTGAGGACAGTGAAGTGACTTTGTTAGTGTGATGTTGTTAGACAATATTGGAAACAGGTTTTGAACCCAATCAGCATGGCCAAGCAGCTTCAGGGGAGGCTTTTAAGGGTCAGAAACAGAATCAATTCCAGCAAGGAGCTGAGGAGAAAAGACTGTTGAGCTGGAGGTCCTGGAATATAATTTTTGTCTGTGCCTTTCTGAGTGGCAAGGTGTCAGTGCCCTACCCAGAAGGAAGGAGCAACTGGCTAACTACAATTATATCAGGATAATAAATCTGAATGTTTAAAAATTAAACAAGAAAACATTTATTTTCCCACAGTGCTAGGCTCCCATTTTAGAAATGACTATTTAGTGTGCTTTGGATTAAAATGCATTTGGTAGCTTAAATGTTGATAGACTAATAAAAACATGATTTCCTATAATTCTAGAGGTGATGTTTGCTCTTCTCCAAATCAAATTCATGCCTCATATGGCTTCTGTCACATCTATTGATCTGTTAGTTTGTCTCACACTGGATTATTATAAAGAAAATTGATAAGCCCAAACACCTGGTGAATCAGTTAAAAATCTTGTTTCTTCTCAGGACATCTTCTCTGCTTGTTCCAACTGATTTCATGCTGCTTCTGAGTATTCAATTATTTATCCAACAAAGTGATATTGCTAATTTGATAGTGCTGAGTTTGGAGCCAGGGACATGGAGATAAGACAGTTCTGCACTTGAGAAGATGGCATCTGATGATAGTCCAAAGTGAGAGTGTGCACCAAGGAATCTTTCATAAGATATCATAAACGTTATGTCAGGGTTTCTCTGCACGGAGTGTAGGGTGCCCCAAGAAGAAGACACAGAATATGCAAAGGCTCAGAAGCATGGCAGCTTGAAATGTTAGGGGCACTGCATGTCAGTCTGCAAGGGAGAAAATGGGTAAGGATCCAGGCAGGTTGTACCCCGAAAGGTTTCTGTATTTTGGATTCCCAGTCCAGCACCACTTTCATGTGTTAAGTCCTCCTACAAAGCCTCTTCCAACACTGCTTGTTACTGTTCCTTCTAGGACCTTCATGGATCTCAGGGCCCAGACCCTTGTTTTATTAATTTAGTTTTTGTCAGTAGAAAGCATGTGCTTCCGAACACTCAGGAGGTTGGGTGCTAAATTCAAGGCCTGTTTTTTAGACAATTTAATAAGATCCTATCTTTTAAAAAACAGTTTTAAAAGGTCTATCTCTGTTTCTTTCTGTGTCTCTGTCTCTGTCTCTGTCTCTGTCTCTGTCTCTCTCTCTCTCTGTGTATGTGTGTGTACATGTGGTGTGTACTTGGTTGCTCAGCAGTAGAGCATTTGTCTAGCATTTGCAAGGCCTTAAGTTCAATTTCCAACAGCAAAGAAGTATAAGAGGAGGACTAGGAGGAAGTCAAGTTGAAAAGAAGAAGGGAATTGGATGGGGAGAGAGTGCCGTTCCATGCTCCTTCTGTATCTTGTATCCTGAGGAATGATATCTACATAATTTCACATGTCATCAGAAAATTAGGCTACATTCTAGAATTCATTCTTCCTCCCCAATCATCTCAGACATCAAGCCCAGTAGGGCACTCCATCAAATTAGTTTGAGAACCTGAAGCTTCCTGTTCATCTGTCTTCATTGTTAGTTTGGGGATTCATTTTCTTTCACTGACAGAGCTAACCTTAATCACCATTCTTGTCTCATGGGGAGTTCCAATATCTTTTTAACCTCTAATCCTGATCTTGCCTTTCTTTGCTTACACCACTCAGCCAAATTTCCAAGGTAACATTTAAAATCTTCAAGTGAGACCTCAAAGTGCTTCATAGCTACATTCTATCACTCTTTCTAATAATTTCCCAGTAATAGAGACCCTGCAATGCAGGGATTCTATAAAGCTTGATGAAATGAATCAGGTTCTTTGATTCTGTGGATATGATATGCTTGGTTTGGTATGAGCTTGGAGCTGGAATCTATGTTCCCCTGCATCTAGTCAGCCTGTTTGTCAGATTGATGGGGTCTAACCTGAGACCCTTCTCCATGTTCTGACACTGCTCATTTTCTGATCCTGAGACCAAAGGTGAATTCTCTGTCCTGTCAGCAGATCATTATTGAATGTTCTGCCTTATCTCTCAATAGATGCCAGGCATGTGTGGCCTTTCTTTTATTAACAGGCTTTGTTGATCTCATAAAAAGGAGACTTAGAGATTTATCCTAGTGTATTTGTGAGAAAATAGAACACCAATAGATTTTTATTTGGTGCTAATAAATCAACATAACCCAGCAATGTTTGTTGCACCATTTATTACTTGATTAGCAACAACAGTATGTTATGTGCTGGTACGTTTAAAATATAGAAAGTGCTTCCTTATGTGGCTTCATGTTTTTAATTTTCTATCTCTGTGGGGCTGCAATACCAGCTGTTATTATCTGAGAAGCATTTCAGCAAGAGTTGAGTGGGTTCTTACTCCAGTGCCTATCAGACAGGGGTTGTGAAGTCTTTTTTGGTAAACAATTTCTGTTTGTAACACTGAAGTTTCCAAAGAGGTCTCCTGTATATTTTTCTTTTAAGCAAAAAGTATTCCACTCCCCCTCTATTATCTTAACTTACTCTCAACACTGGAAAAACAATTTCAAATGATAGCAGCTAAGACTAATTCTCTTTGGGGACTTTGTCTCAGTGTTCAGCACCCTGGACAGCGACTGCACTATTTCCCCAAAACTTCATACCCCAGTCAATTCTTCAAATTCTTAGCTGAATTTCAGTTTTGCTAGATGTGGTTTAAATGACGCATTTATAGGTAGCTCGTGCCTTTAACTAAAAATTTTAAAAGTTCTCTGAGTTGCCTAAGGGCATTCTTGGGTGTCATTTCCGCCCAAAGAACTCTGTCCAGTTTTTCATAATTTATCCACAACGCAATGTTGGTGACAGCACTTAGCCCAGAGTTTTTGCCATACATATTGATGATTTATTTTATGTAATAGGTATACATGATAGTCACTTACTTATGGAATTATTAATTGAATGGAAGTTAATCAAAACATATAGAAAAATCAGTAGTGAATAAAATGATGACCAATAAATTAGCCCTTGTAAATTTTCTTTTCAGTTTTAGTGTTAATAGTACAAAACATCATACTCTCTAGGACATAATGTTGGTATTTAGTATATTTAATAAAAAAGAAGTCCCCCAAGAACAAAACTCAACAATCTAGGACATTGTAGACAGACATTTTAATAAATATTTAATGTGTCAAATTTCCCTTCAGAGTTTAAACAAAGAGCAATTTACAAAAAATAGGCCTCACAATTCTTTTAGGAATTGGTTCCCTAAGGGATGAGGCTGGTCATAGCCTAGTAGACTGTGTGGTATTTACTGAGTAATCATGAAATCCTTTTAAAATCTAAAAATCTCCTTTTGAATTTACTTTTTTGTTTAGAATAAGCCTCTACAGATTTATAGGATATTGCAAAGTCGGTACAAAAGACCCTGTGTCCTCATCATCCAATTCCCCAGAACCTTTGCATTCTATGTGATGGGAGTATACTGTAAAACCCCAGAGCTAACATCAGTACAGTATTGTGTAGTTCATCTGAATCTTAACCTTGAATATCTGAGAAAGTGGGGGAGGGGTTTCAGTAGAGACAGTAGAAAGGCTGTCCTAAAGAGCAACTGGTTGTACTTTGTTGGCCCCTTTCCTACACAAGGGACCCTCACAAGTGATTTCCAAGCAAGATGGCACATTATCCAGGCTTGTTACAATCCTTAGGCATGGAGGGGGGAGGACATTTCAGACCTTGGGGTTTCCAAATCCTGACATGGTTTTTGCCTTCCTGGCACTTGGACATTATTTAACCCCAGACTATAATTCTTTTAATGGGTCACCAATCCTAGTCTGAACATGGTGCCTTTATTTGGGTCATGGACACAGTATTCCAAGGGCCATATCTACACTTACCGGAAGGAACAAATGCAGAGCCAACTGTGACTGAGACACCCAGGTTTGTTTATGAAGCTGCAAATAACCCGCTTACTGAGGTGCCAGCGATGGTATTTTATAGGGGTTTGGAACACCTCATAAAGGACTTTTATTCAGCATGCTTAATTTTAAATAGGTCCTTAAACTGTAGGGCATCTAAATGCCAGTGTTCTTTGAATATATTTATATGCTTTCTTCAAGGAGAAGAGCAGCAGCAAAGGCCACGACAGAGGGAAAGATGAGGAAGGTCCTCAGAGCTTCCAATGGGAAGGGCTAAACCAAGTGAAGATGTTTCTCTCATTAGCAGGGATGTGCAATCAAGAGCTGAGATTGTGGTATAACCCTCAGTCTGCAAATGACATGGCAGTCAGGGGGTGATATCAATATGCAGCAGGTTTTGTGTGACCATAGAAGGACATGTGTGGGTCCAGGGCCTACAATTGTGCCAGATATCTTTAGTGTCTAATCTAATTTTCTACAACCAGAAAGCCTCTACATACGGAGGCTCCATGTATCAGCAATAGATTCAGACATAGGCCTAGGACAAAAGAGTTTGATGCACATTTGTTTTTGTGGATTCTCTAGGAATGCTTTTCCACCACATAACGGGATGAGTAGATGGGAAGACCATGCTTGGCAAAATGAGGTCTTCCTCATAAATGTATGACCAGTGCCAGGTTTCTAGTGTTCGACCAGTGTTAACTCTCACTGTTACCTTATCATTTTGATTACCAAATACAGAGCACTTACTGTGTTCAAGGCACTCTGCCAAGTACTTTGGGAATCTCAGTCCTTTGATCATCAGGAGATAAGAGCATTACCACATTACAAATGGTGGATAACAGTGGAAGTACAGAGATGTTGGCCATGTTATCGATGGATACACAGCTAGGCCATGGCAAAGGCTGGGGCTCAACCTCCAATAGCCTGGCTCTGTGGCCTCTTTAATGAGCATTATTTTGTGCTTTGTGAGTTCGTTGAGTGATCTGGGATGACTGTTCATACTGATGGGCTATTAATATCCTGGGGAATCTCACAGCTGAGTTTGCACTGGCCTTATCTGGAGAGGTATCAGATCATAAAAAGCGTATCATTCCCAGATGTGATTCATTTAGAGGCACTAGGATGAGCCTGGAGAAGGCATGTTTATAATAGTTTTGTAGGTGAGGTTGATGTTGCTTCTCAGAGCACTATGGGGAAGGGGAGGCCAGGTGTGAGCTCTCCAACACCAAGCAGGGTGGGCTATAAGAGCATGTCCACAACTCTGCCCTCTTCCCAGCAGAGTGGTGTTCGTCTCCTCTCACCCTTCTCTTAGTCCTGCCTTTCTCTCCCTGACCCTCTAGGCAATGTGACATTTGCTAATGCTTTATGTATTCCAGGGCCTCCATCCTAGGTATTTGACCAGTGTATTCATGTAGACACATAGTCCTCATGGTCAGAGTGGTCCCATATCTGCAGTTTAATATTCCAGTATTGTTGTCTTAAAATTCGCAATCTCCAAATTTGGGACGTACAGTGGGACAACAGAGCTTGTAGGAGCTGAACTTTGGCTCACACCTGGTATCACCTTGCTGTCTCTCTCATATGGATTCTCAGCTTCCTACTCTCCATTTTCAAAGACTTGCCTACTCTCTTCTCCTCCCTTTGCTATACAGTTCAGGAGGAAGAATCAGGTTGCCTTGCTAGGAGGAAGCCTCAGGTTTGAGATCACCTTCTGCCCCGAAAGGACCAGTAGCAGCTAGAGAGAGAGCTAGATTAGTGTCTCAGCATGGGACAGGTAGAAACTGTTCTCATTCTGTACCATAGCACATTAGGAAAAGCCTCACAAAAGCCTCTTCTCACCTTAAATCCAGGAGCCAAGCATGTCCTGATATGGAGGAAGCAATCTCTTGAAGATGGTCTGTTGACTGTGCTTTGAGGCATCGGTCTGGGAGGAGATCTGACTAACTTACTGAATGTTAGCCAAAGCTTGGCATCCACATTTTGCTCTGAGATGTGCAAACTGTGGTTTCCCTAATGAAACCATCGCTGTGGGGCCTGCAGTACTCAGGACTTTATGGCTCTTCTTTACATCCCTAGCATAGTAGGTAGCAGACATTAAAGAAGGAATCACACTGTATGGACTCTTTACAGTAGAGGATATGAAGGTTAGCAAGTCAAAATGAAGTCTTTATCTGGGAACTACCTAGAAGAGATCATGAGGTCTTTTTACTTGGGCCCATTTTGTCATTCATACATTTATTTATTCAGAAAATCTTCCTGGGATGCTCCAGAGGTGCAATAGATCATCATGTAGTGTTAACATAGAACATTTTCCTTAACAGTGATGAGGCTTAACATCAAGGACATTGGAGGTGGGGAGGCAAATCCCTTCTTCCAGAAGCTCATCCTACAGTGAGGAAGGGGGTGAGAAGAGACAGTAAGAACACAGCACAGCAACTGCTCTCAGGGGAATGTACAAGGAGGAAGCCAGGGAGCAAGACCTGATCTGCTCAGAGCCATGATTGCCTCCCTTCCCAATGTGTCCTCTACGGTGTAAAAATGACAGAATTTTTACGTGAGAATCACATGTGCTAATGATGTCAAGAAAAGGTGAAAACACTCTTCCTAGGACCTGGTGATTCTATCAGCAGGGTTTCTCCAGCCATAATTGTTTTAATGAGATGAGTCCTTTGACTTTAATTTTTGAGCAGGGAAGAGAAAGAACATCATGCGATGTCTCTTCCTTGTGGTTGTCTAGAACAATAATAAGCATGTCATTTCCTTACTGTTTAAGATACCAACACTAATGAGAAGAAAGACTGGATTCTGTTTTCAGGCAGCGAAGCTTTGTGAGATCCCTGACAGGGAAGGGTGCAGATCACACCTGCATGTGGAGATGATTTCTTTCCAGGATAAGCTTGTGAGAAAGCTAGGGAGCTTTAGGAGTGTAACTCCATAAAAGCTCATGATCCTGTATTTGCAATGGTTAAGGCATACTTTGCCCAGAAGAGTTCACAGTCACAGGTGAATTCATCCTGGCTGGACCTAACAAGAGGGGCAGGATACTTGGTCCAGCTATGTCTCCAGAAGCCACCGGCATCCAGCTTCTGATTCAGATCTCATTAGTTGTATGAGATCAGCATGTCCACAGTGCAGAGAAGCTGTTTCAGATGAGACTGGTAGCTTTGTAAGAGACTCAGAAGGTTTGGCAGGTACTGTGGTGATGGGAGGAGGCCGTGTCACTTGGAAGAGGATGTTCTTGTTGCTACTGATTTTGTATCTACTGAGACTTGGGCTGTCTTCATCACCTATTAATTAGCCCATTTAAAAACAATGTACTAGACACCCATAGATATGTCAGAATTTCATGCAAGACTCTGGGTCCTTTCCCATGTTGTGGAGCTTCCAGACATGCTGTGCAATTCCAAGGCTCTGCTAGGACTTTTCCTAGAGGAGGGGAGTGTGTGTGTGTGTGTGTGTGTGTGTGTGTGTGTGTGTAGAGAAAAGATGTGGAGAAGCTTGAACAGGCTATATAGGGCTCAAGAGAGACTTCAGAGAAGAGGGAAAGAGCAAACTGAATCCTGAGATGTGGGGCCCAATGTTGAAATATGACCTTTCTAATGTTTTTAAATAACATTGGGTGCATAAAGATCTGAAGCCAAATCTCAGCTCTAGTAGTTATTATCTGTATGGCCATGGGCAAGTTACATGTTTTTGTTTGAGCCTCACTCATTTAATCTGCAGAACGAGTCTAACAAAATCAGACTTTGCAGCAACACCCTAGCTGTTCTTAGTGTGTGATGTTGAATGTGGTGTTTCTTAGGTGTGGAACAGTCTAGGTTTCAGGAGTGGTGAGCACACAGATGTGTGGTAGTGAAATGGCGGGAGCCTGGCGAATTGGCTGGAGAGTCAAGAACAGAAATGAGGTAGAAGGGCAGGGTGGAAGGCAATGAAGCTGGAGTAGAGGGTGTCTGTGAAGAACCCACCATCACAGAGGTGTCTCTGAGGATGTTTAAGCCAAGAAACAGTAGAAAACCATGAACCACTTCCACATAAGTGTTCTGACAACACCCTTTTAAGCTCCTGCCTCTGGGATCCTGCCCTGTTTGAGTTCCTGTCCTGACTTCCTTTGCTAATGAACAGTGCTGTGAAAATGTAAGCTGAATAAACCCTTTCCTCTCAAACTTGCTTTCCGGTCACGGTGTTTTGCTGCAGCAATAGAATCCCTAACTAAAACAGTCTCACATATCCCAAGTTGGCCTCCACCTTTTTTTTTTTTTTAATTTTTATATTTTTATTTTTCCTACTTTATTTACATTTCAAATGTTTTCCCCTTTCCAGATCTCCCCTTTGGAACCTCCCTATTCCCTCTCCCCTCCCTTGCCTCTATGGGGGTATTCCCCCACCCACCCACCCACCCACTCTTGTCTTCCTTCCTTGGCATTCTCCTATACTCCTATACTGGGGGATCTAACACCCTCAGGCCCAAGGGCCTCTCCTCTCCCTGATGGCTAACAAGACCCTCCTCTGCCTCATATGTGGCCAGTACCATGGGTCCCTCCATGTGTATTCTTTGGTTGGTGGATCAGTCTCCAGGAGTATGGGGGGGAGGGGTGGTCAGGCCAGTTGCCACTGTTGCTGCTTCACTGGGGATGCAAACTCCCTCAGCTTCTTTAGTCCCTTCTCCAAGTAAGACAGGCTTTCAAATGTGCTCTCAGTCTATCTTGAGAGAAAACTCTATGATGTTCCAGCCTAGGATATCAGGGCAACTAGCGGGAAGCATCTAACTCAGTGAAAGAGAAACATCTAGTATCATCTGTGTATCTGTGTGAATTGGGAAACAGTTATGTGCTAGAGTGATGTGTAATAAGTAAAGTAGAAAAAGCAATTGGTCAGAGATTGCCTAATGATGGCCAAGAGATGCCTCCCTGAAGACAACTCTCTATACTTGTTCCTATTCAACCAGCACTCAGCACACAAGAGCCAGTGCTTCTGTTCCATGCTCCTGCATCTCCTGTTCTCAGCACCAAGAGACTGGTAGGACAACAGAGCCAGGGTACCAGAATCTCAGGGTAGGGGATGCCTAACTAGGTAGATGCTCTGTGTGATCCAGAAAATTACCGACAAGAATGATACTTTCAGGTTTGCATGAGTGAGTTTATTACATATAGAGCAGGAAAAAGTGGAAGCCTAAAGAGCAAGTAACTGAGAGAAGCTGCAGCTAGATCATAGACTATCATCAAATCAGGTCTAGTAGAGATGATAGGAGTAGCCATCTTTCCTATTGGATTATAAACATCCAACAGAAATCAGCTGGAGACATCCCATGGAGACAACTAGCTGGAATTCTTTTTTTTTTTTTTTTTTTTGATACTTTATTTACATTTCAAATGTTGTCCCCTTTCCAGGTCTCCTCTTTGGAAACCCCCTATCCCATCCCCCCTCCCCCTGCCTCTATGAGGGTATTTCTCCACCCACCCACCCACCCATCCACTCTCGTCTTCCCTCCTTGGCATTCCCCTATACTGGGGGATCTAACACCCTCAGGCCCAAGGACCTCTTCTCCCACTGATGGCCAACAAGGCCCTCCTCTACCACATATGTGGTCAGCACCATGGGTCCCTCCATGTGTATTCTTTGGTTGGTGGTCCAGTCTCTGGGAACACCAGGGGGTCAGGCCAGTTGCCACTATTGCTCCCTCCATGGGGCTGCAAACTCCCTCGGCTCCTTCAGTACCTTCCCCAACTCCTCCATCTGGGACCCCACGCTCAGTCCAACGGTTGCTGTAAATTGAATCTTGGGTATTCCGAACTTTTGGGCTAATAGCAACTTATTAGTTGAGTACATACCATGTTCATTCTTTTGTGACTGAGTTACTTCACTCAGGATGCTATTTTCAAGTTCCATTCATTTGCCTGCGAATTTCATGAAGTCAATATTTTTAATAGCTGAGTAGTATTCCATTGTGTAAATGTACCACATTTTCTGTATCCATTCCTCTGTGGAGAGACATCTGGGTTGTTTCCAGCTTCTGGCTATTATAAATATGGCTGCTACGAACATAGTGGAACATGTGTCCTTATTACATGTTGGAGCATCTTCTGGGTATATGTCTAGGAGTGGCATAGCTGCGTCCTCAGGTTGTATTATGTCCATTTTTCTGAGGGTGGAGTTCTTGATCATGAGAGTTGCAGGCTGAGCAGAAGATCTCCTTGAGTGAGGCCATTCCAAGGAAAAGCAAGTAGCATTGAATAGATAGCATCATGAAATTGGGCACTTAAAACCACCTGGCAGATACAGACTAAGGCAGTAGATGAGGCTTCCATTTGGTAATATCAGGCAGAGGGTCTTCTCTGTCTCTGACATGGATGAGGTCCCCACAGCTTGGCATTTTTTCCTTGTGGGATAGACAACAGTAATGTCTGTTGGAAATATGACCTTCTAACTGTTCTCAAGGACACACGTTTCTTACACTTGGACCATTTTACTGTTCTCTTCCTCCATCACAGTGTCCGGGGGGGCCAGACTGCCACAGGAAATGTGTTCTGTAAAGAATTTTGATGCCTATCTGAAATAAACATGCTGGGACCTGGGACAGGAGGGCTCTCTTGCTCCAGTGTCTGTTTTCAATATGCTTAAACAACACATGACAATTTATCAACATAATGTGCATTACAGTGGAGTTGTCTCAAAGCAAGGCACTTCTAGAGTCCTGGTGGTGTTTCTACCAGAACATTATTTTTTTTCTCATCACAGAAAGTGTTAACTTGTGCTGATCTGCAGGGTTCTAGACTAGCAATGAGCTGGGGGGGGGGAGCAGGAGATAAATGTTGGAATTGTTGGAAAAGAAGAGAGCAGACATGTTTAGCATCAAGCTAAAGGATAGAAGTGGCAAGAGCCTTAGTCCCACACAGCACAGATTGGCACACCTTTCCCCAAGAGGGGAAGGCGCTTCAGGCGAGGGCATTGATATCGCTGTAGTGATGCTTATATCACACTGGCAGGGATGCCTGGGTCAGTTATTTTGCTATGACCTGTGATATAGCCTGGCTACCTGCTATATTGCCTGTGAAGGAGGTACTCATGTGTTGCAGGGAAGGAATTATATGCTTGAAGACATGAAAGCAAGGCGTGGGGGAGCTGAGATTCAAGTCTCGCTTTGCCTTAGTCTCTGCATGTTCTTAAAAGAAAGCCCATCAGGGAACCAGATTCTGGCTTTTGAGTGACTATCATTAAGAGTGGATGGGAACCAAGTGGGGAGAGTAAGTTAGAAGAAGATACAGAACACCCCATCCCATGCAAGTCCCCAAGCTATCTGGGATGACTGCTGTAGGCTCCAGGAGGAGGGCCTGTAGGCCACCCAGAGAAGTATTGCCTTTATCTTGAGGACAGAAGAGCTGCTATGGGCTTGCAGAAATGAAAAGAAGCTCCCATATCAATTTAAAACGGGTCTTTGGGGCTGAAGTGCAGAGAAGGGATGGGGATAAAGCTGGGGTCTGAGGAATCCGTTAAGATGCCCCTCAGGGATCTATTCTGGGAAGAATCTATATTGGGTACTGTTGGAGAAACAGAAATTCAGGATGTCTTGGTTCTCTCCAAACATTTATGGGTACCAGGCCTGGGCTAACTGCTAGAAGGTGTCTTTGGGCTGAATGTGAGCTAGGCAAGGGCTTGGAAGGGTCTGTAGAAGACCAAGGGAAGGTGGGGAGAAGGAGACAAAGGAGGCAGGGGTTCTTCCAGAAAGCTCTCTCTCTCTCTCTCTCTCTCTCTCTGTGTGTGTGTGTGTATGTGTGTGTGTAGGCATGTTCCTATTGATCCTTAAGGGAGGAGAAGGCTTTGATAGGGCATAGTGAAGATAGAGCAGGCTAGGGCAATGGTTGGGCAAAATTTAGGGAATGATGTATGCTTAAGACTGGGGCACGGCTTTCAACTTGGCTTGAGAATAGTGAGAAATGCATTTGGGGAGAATCCTGGATACTGAATAGGATTTGGAGCCTTAGATGGTTCTCTGAACTCATAGGATGCTGAGGCAGGTTGGAAGAGTGGCACAGGTGGGAGGCATTGTCCAGCAGCAAAAGTGAGCTCATACTCCCTAGTTTAGTGGGGTAAATTCCACACCTATGCAGTTCACAATAGCAGGTGTCCCCCAAGCACTGGTTTTTATAGATGGCAAGGAGACAAAGGCAAGACGTTTGCCAAATTTGTGATGTGGTCTCCTTCATTGAAAATGGTCAGTCATGGCTGAGAGACTCAACAGGTAGAGATATGGAGACACTAGTACTCTGGCTTTTATCCTCCTGCTGCCCCGCCTTGTTCCCTGATCAGAAGCCCCTTGACTTAGGAGACTGAAATGTGCAGCACAAGCCATGAGCCTCTCTGTCCTGACTCTAGTGGAAGCAGTACCAGGGCCAGCACAGTAGCAGGGCATACTTTGGGACATCGAACCCCAAGGCTGTTCATAAGGAACAGGCTATTTTAAGACAATCTCTCAGGAAATGAGAGATATTTTGACTTTGTGTCTTAGTTTTTCTGTGCTGTCTTATAGGGGTCATGGGTCTTGGAGTGCAGCTTAAGCAGTCTGGTAGTAGCAAGGACAGACAGGCTGAGCTCTTGGGCAGGAGAATCGATGATGGTAGCCTGTGGACTCTGGGTTTCACCTCCTTACCACCTCTGGCCCCCTGATGACTGCACCTCTTGCTCCCTTTCTGCCCAGTCAGCATTTCACTTCTTCCTTACAGTAATGGCCATTGACAGCTATTGACTGGTGGTGACAAGGCAGAAGCTGAAGGTGAGAGTGAAGGGTTTCCTCATGTCTGAATCTGCTATGCCAGGTACAGCAGTGAGGCCCCATCATTGTCCAAATCGTGAAGCCTGGTACTGCCTTGCTTCCAATTTCTCCCTCTCTAAGGGGGGGCTCTTTGAATGTCAGGGAAAGTTCATCTTCTTTACAAGGGTGGACATGAAGACACCAGCACACAGTCCAATAGCACCTGTGACCAGTATTAATATTTTGCTGTCTTTTGTGGGAGGGGACATACAGGAGCTCACCACCCAGCCATAGCTCTCCTGGAATCATGATCTTCCTGTTTCATCCCCCAGAGTCCTTCAAGCTCCAGTAGGGCTTAACTCATGGGTTCTCAAGATGGAGCCTGCATTAGCACTGTTGGAAGGTTTTTTGAGCCATAAACACGGGAGATCACTCCTGCATTTCTGGCTTGCAGTTGTAAGGGAGAGCAGAAGAATTTGATTTCAACCAGTGAACAGATATTACTGGTTTAAAGTGGCAAATGATGGTCCAAAAAGACTTTTGGTGGAGAAGGAGCCCTATCCAAGAGCCATATGTGGTGCTCTGATAAGCAGGTATTTATAATAAGCTGCTGGCCATAGACAATTTAAGAGTTTCTGTTGATGTTTCCGGCTGAGTATCAAAGGAAGGAAGAAGTTTCAGATTGTTGGGCCAAATTTTATGATGGTATAAAATATTGAAATTCATCAACTATGTTGGCTTTTCTCCTCCCTACCGGTAAATGAGTATATAAAGCACTTGGAATAACATCAGCAATATGCCAAATGCTATGGAAATGTTTCTGATCACTATAATGATCGTGATCCTGTCATTCTGCTAAATCCCATCCCTTGTGAACAACTGCTTTTCCTTGATTTTGAAGAGCTAACAATGATCACTTTAGGTAATGGTCCACTTCAATTTTCTGCCCTACATTCAAATGTGAAAAACTTCTATTTTCTAAAGGGTGGATTATATATCTTCCTTTGTTTTCAAACTTCTTTGCACTTTGCTAAAATTTCTGCCACAAACATATATTATTTTACATGACAAATAGGAAACAATAAGTTTATTAGACTTCATTACAAAGCTTGGGGAAGAGGTTATAGGAGTGTGGGTGATGTCAAGGCAGCCAAACCACTGAAAAAATTCACTCCAGGACAGATGAGTCTTCTATGGCTGAATGGACTAAATTCCCAGTTCAGACAACTCTATACCCTAGCACCTCCTGAGACCACAGCACTATCTACAATTAGAATCACAGCTGCCTGGGAGACGCAGGATGGAGCACCTGGAATCTTAGGCGAGGGTCTAATTATGCTGCTCCCCCCTCTATGAAGGAATAGTCAACAGCCCTGATCCTGAAGGTCCCTTTCAAATAGCCCCATTTGCTCTTATGAAGACCTTGACTGCGACACTTAGAGGCTAGTACCCTCCAGTGCTTTGGTATCAGAAAACTCAAGGTCAAAGCTGCCTTCTTCACTTGCTGGCTCCTGGACAGTTAGCTTCTCCTTGCTCGCATGTGTGTCTATCACTTTGTTGGCTTTATTTCTGACCATCTCTATGGAGGTAAAATGCCCGGCACACCACCAACACTTGCTGATCATAGGCTCCTTTTCCTTATGTCATTCCAAGGTCTGACTCCTACCACAGTGTCACCGAATTAGTAGTCACAGATATCCTCTGTTCCCACTCAGGTAGGTCTGATAAAGATTATGTCTTTCTTATCTGAGATGCTGGCTGTGTAGGACAAGACATACCACAGAAGTCCACAAAAGTCCTATTCTGCCATTATGGGTCTCTATGTTACATCATTTGCCCCGTAGTGTGACAGGGTGGCCAACTTTCTCAGTTCATGGCATTATTTTGTGCTTCGAAAGCTATTGGGTCAGTTCATCTGTGTTTGGTACAAATTCTTCAGCCACACACTCTCAATCTTAATTTGTTTTGTGCTTCTTACAGCACAATGCTACAAATTAGGTAATTTTATAATGTACAGAATTTGATTCCTCAGGGGTTTGGAAACTGAGAAGTCCAGTGCCAAGGTACTAGCATTTGTACAGGTGTTTCTTGCTGCAATATTATATGGCATAAAGCATCGCACAGTGGAAAGGCAATGAGAGGAATGAACAGGGACATCCTATCTATTCATAAAAAACCTCCTTCCCTGATTTCATCATTGATCCATTCATGAGAATGGAGCCCATGCTCTAGCTTACTCACTCTAGTAGCTCTGTATTGATAATTAAACTTTCCACACATGCTCTTTGGACTATACATGTAAACCTTAGTACCAAGTGTCCACTAAAATTTGAAGAAACCCCATTTAAAGCAATGAAATAAAGAGGAATTATTATTAGTTCACACAGGGGCATCTCATACCTGCCATGCTAGAAACTATGCTCCATCTTACCATAGGGTGTACACTGAGATGAAATATGTCCTCTTAGGAATGGAGAGATGCCACCTGCAAGTAAGCATTACTATCTTGGGGAATAAAAGCAAAGCTCCAATACCAAGGAAAAGCATCCTTCAATAAGATGATTTGGATACATCAGGCAGCAATGACATGCTGCGTGCTGTGTGAAAGGGTGAATGGGAGTCAATGCACGGTGGGAGGTTAGCTTATTTCACATTTGCCACACATTTTGTAGATAAGGGTGCAATTTTTAAAGGAGAAAAGAAAAAAAACCCATGTATAATGTGCCCTTTAAAGCAATAAATACTTGTGATATTGGGTGCATTTCAAACCCCCTCCCCCAAAAGAGAAAATCTTGGCTAGTTCAAGATCAAAAGGGGTCTTTGTTGTCTAGTATGTTTATTAGAACCCACAGGTACCTTTCCCAGAAGGAGATAACAAGGGTGGGTGGGTACACACTTTTTCTACAGCAAAATGCTATATATTGGGGGGAGGGGTCTCATATCAGATATCATGAATATCAGATATTTACATTATGATTTTAAAAGTAACAAAATTACAGTTATAAAGTAGCAACAAAAGTAATTTTATCGATGGGGGGTCACCACAACATAAGGGCCTATGTGTTAAAAGGTCACAGCACTAGGAAGGTTGAGAACCACTGTTCTAGAGGGTTCTAGGAGACCCTTTCTGTTGTCTAGTCTTCAGCATTATCTGTTGTGTGGCTTTGTGGGAGTCATCAACATCCCCAAACTCATAATTCTTATCTGTAAAATAAGAGTCACAAAGATATTGCAGAGAGATGCTATGACATCACACGAGAGGCCTCTTTAAAGAAGCTGCCAAGCCGGGCAGTGGTGGCACACGCCTTTAATCCTAGCACTTGGGAGTCAGAGACAGGCAGATTTCTGAGTTTGAGGCCAGCCTGGTCTACAGAGTGAGTTCCAGGACAGCCAGGGCTATACAGAGAAACCCTGTCTCGAAAAACCAAAAAAAAAAAAAAAAAAAAAAAAAAGAGCTGCCTAACTCAGTCATACCTTATGTCACCGGTTGTGTTAGTTGCTAACTCAATACACCTGAAAGTTGGACGCTCAATGGAAAAATTGTCTCCATGGATTGACCTGTGGTCATGTCTGTGGAGCTTTTCTTAATTGCCAATTGATGTAGGAGGACCCAACCCACAGTGGGTGGTACTTCTCCTGAGCAGATGGTCTTGGGTTATATGAGAAAGCAAGCTGAGCAAGCCATAGAGAACAAGCTAGTAAGTGATATTCTGTCACTGTCTCTGTATCCATTCCTGCTTCCAGGTTCTTGCCTTGAGTTTCTGCCCTGACTCCCATCAGTAATGGACTATCACCTGTGAACTAAAATAAACCCATTCCTCCCGAAAGTTGGTTTTGGTCAGCGTTTTCACACAAGCAATAGAAAGCAGATTAGACTGCCAAACTGGATACACTATATATAAATGTCAGATATCCATGACATTTTAAAAATAACCACAGAATTTTATGAATTTCCATTTACGATGGCATTCGGTGCTAAAGTCTTCCACCGATGAAACTTTTAGAAGGGATGGAACTTCTGTGGGTTTTGTAGCTCATCCTTTTTAAAAGACTCATTTTACAGCCCGTGACATGCCTCTGCTTTCTTTGCCCTCTCTGTTTATTGCTTTTTATTTGGCCGGGTATCTATTTATCTGGCATTTATGAGGCTGTCAGTTGCCATGTTTTTTCCCCTTTTCATTTTAAGAAGTTTCACACTTATACAAAAGTAGAGAATATAGAATAACAGACAAACCCCCTCCCCCTTTCCATCACCCAGAGTCAGTAATTATCGACTGGGTATGAGTCTTTTTATTCTATAATTTTTACCCACTCTCTCCCACCCTATTATAGATTACTGAAGAGAGAATACAGCTATTTTTATCTCTTCATCCCTCAACATCTCAAGCTATGCTTCTATAAGGGAAGGGATCTTTAAAGAAAAATTGTAGCCATGATTTATATAAAAAAATCATCAATTCCTTAATTTTATGAAACAACCAAATTTGATTCAAAATACCATGGTGCTTTATATCATCTCTACCTTTTTTAATGAAACAAAGTTTAAAGTTCATATATAGTGATAAATTGATACCATGTGTAAGGCATTTTTAATGTGTTGGTTTCTTGTCAATCAGTGTATCTATTGGAGGGTCTGGGTCATTTGTCCTGGAGAGTTCATCACACTTTGGGTTTTGCTAATAGAACTTATTGTGGTATATGTTCACAAGATCTGCTCTTGTCTACACACACACACACACACACACACACACACACACTTACGTGGTTAGATCTAGAAGCTTGCTTACCTTTCAGTTACATTGCTTTTCAAAGGCAGGCTCACTCACCAGTGGTTCTGTTCACTTGTATCAGGAGGCAGCGATGTTCATTGTCTGCCTGTGCTTCTGCAGACATTGAGGTTCACTGTCTAGATCTATGAATTTATTGGAGTTGGCAAGATGTTCATATGCTAATTCCATCCCGCTGCCTTCACTTATTAGCTAGAATACATCTATAAATGGATAATTCCCTCCATCAACTCCGGAGTTATCCTGAGGGATAGTTCATTTAGGAAAAACAAGATAAATGCTTGATTATCTATCTTTACCGTTTTCTACGATAATTAGTTGGTTAATTTGTGCCTTCCAATGCTGACTAGTTTATTTTTGATTTTTATAAACTCACGGGTTTAAAGATATTTCATGTCTTTCAATCCGTTTCAGCCATTATCATCAGTGAAGCTCAAATCACCTTCCCTTGGCTGGTGGGAACATCTTCAAAGCCTTCTCCTGAGTCTTTTTGGCATTACACTAGAAGCCTTTGAGTATTTTCTTGCTATTCAAGTTTGAGAAAATGTCCCCAAATTGTCTCATACAGATCATGTCCCAGACATGTCATCAAGCATTTCTCCAAGGATTTCCAGATTCATTTAGTGAGGTAACGGGCATCTACTGAGCTCTGTGCCAAGCGTTAGCCCTTGTTTCTAGGCCTTCTTAATGGACAGAAGCAAGGAGACATGAATGCATGAGTAAATATATTAAGATTAAATTTATTGTGAGTTAATTCTGCTGCTACCTACTCAGATTTAGGGTTATAGGATTTTACTTAGCCTCATTGATCATCTGTCTATATGCTTTTCCTTCCTTGGTGAACACATCATTTTTCACTGTCACTACGTAATTACTCATGTGCTTTATAGTAACACACACACACACACACACACACACACACACACCCCACAGAGGCATGCAAACTGCCAAAGCATAACTGTGCAAACACTTAAAAATGACTGGCTAGATGCCTTTGTTCAAACACTCAGAGGTATAAGCAGGATTGCAGTTGGGAATTTGAAGTCATCCAGGACTACAAAGCAAGGCGTTGGCAAAAGGAAGACAAACAAACAGTAAGGAACAAAAGAAAGGTGGAAAGAATTTAAGAGCCAGAGGACGTGGAAGGCTGTCAGGAAATACTGCTATCTATGTGTGACCTTGTCATTTTGATCCCAAATACATAGCTGCTATGGATGTCTGCATAAGACTGGGCCCTGAAACATTCCAGCATGGATAGGGGAGGTGCCCACGAGGCTCCACCCCTTCCCGAGGGGCTATAACTGTTAATGATTGCTGCAGTATGAGCTGTTTGTTTGTTTTTCTTTCTGGTTGTGTAGCCAATGAACTGAAGGGGTTCAGAGAAACAGAGAGAGAGATATCAGATGGCAGTGAGGGCTGAGCAAATATAATCACAATAAGTGGTTACATATGCACCAAACTGTCAAAAATAAAGAAGAATTTAAACAAAAGCCAAAGAACTAATATAAACAAACAAAGCAAAAATAAAGTTTGCAGTTCTTTCTGTTTTTAGGACGTATTCTACCAGAGATCAAGGTATTTTAAGACATCTGAAACAGAGCCTGCCTGGGTGATTAGTCTAGCCACTGAATATCATTAAGTTCACTTATTTAATTTACATTTTGATTTTTAGGAATTACTTTTCTTAAATTTAATTTCCCCTTATATACAATATTTACATGGTTCAAAAATTAAACTTATAAAGCAAGGTATATTGAGAATATGTTAAAAACTTTAAATTTCAGTGAATATTTTCTATTCATTTATAAGCATTCTTTCTGTGGATGATAGCATAATGTACATTTTCTACCTTGCTTTTGCACTTAATTTAGCTTAGATAGTCCTCTATAATAGCTTATAAATATTCTTCCTTTTTATAGATGACAAGATTTATTCCATATGCTATCATGCCTATCTCTAGGAATCTTACTTCTAACTAAAGATCAAGACTTTGAACCTTGGAGAGCCACCCACTAACATGAGTTGTCTACTAACTCAGAGTTAACAGGTTCTGCGGCAGGACTCAGGTCCCTCATAGAGTCTCTCATTTCTGACTGATACCCTAACTTCTGCCCTTTGTTGTTTGACAACAGTGAGTGTAATCAACCTCTCAGACATCTTCAAAATGAGCCCAAAAGTCACTGCAGCAGCAGGGAGGGCTGCATCCTCACATCTGTGGGATCCAATCTTTTAGGTTTGTTCACTGTATCAGAGCATTCTGGGAAACGGTGATATTGGGGTAGCATGGGAGCTAAAGGACAAAGCATCTTTGACAGGATGATCTTAATGCAGGCTGCTCTGTAAGCCCCGAAGGAATTCTGCACTGTCCCTCCATGGAATTCTTTTACTTATCAATTGATTTATTCATCCAGGGATGCATTTATTGAATTTGCAAAACTAAGCATTTTAGCATCTGCTATGTCCAGAAGCCATGCTAAAAACTGAAATTGAGGGAACTTACCTTCTGCCTCCTAGCCTATCGATATCTTTTCCCTTCTTGGAATAACTCTCCTTGAACCAATCATTCTCTTCCCAGAATGCCAAGCTCTCTTTCCACAGATGCATTTTAAAATTCAGAATGTGGTGGTGAGAACTTGGCCAGTGTTTTCACGTGCTTATTCAGATTCAAGGACACTGAATCCTTCCGATCACATGTCCTTAACTCATCCTGAGGAAAGTGTTTACTTTTCATAGTTAAATCTGGAATGTACTCAGCTCAACTATATCCAGGTCTTCATGCATAAAATATTCAGGCATTTTTAAGAATGGAAGCCTTTATGGGTTATTAATATAGTTGTTTGTGTCATGGAAATAATTGGTCCCTCTTCTAAATATAAATTGTTTTCTCACAGCTGACAAGCTCTTCAGTCTGGGGTCCAGTTGGCCTCCTCCTCTGAAAACTTGCTCTTTTCTGTTTCCCCAGGGAAACATGAATGAGCTCAGCAGAGGACTTCTGTATAGTGTTGGAGTTTCCTGCTTAAAACACCTCTCTCTTAAGGGTTTTTACAAGTTGCTCTCTGTGTACCTGCAGGGTGCATTTATTAAATGACCTCTGGCTACTGCACCCCAGGGAGATATTTTAAAGAGAGAACCCACAAAGGAATGGGTCAGCAGGAGGCAGAACACACTTACCAGTGGGGGAGGGAGGCAGGGCAGTCAAAGGGGTGTACATATGTACAACCTGTACCTACATGCTGTGACACAATCTTACATCTACAAATGCACACGCACACATACACACACACACACTACACTCATCCTCATCTGTGCATACATACATATATGTCCACATAAGCACACATGCGTGCTTGTATACACACATGCACCACAGTCATACAAATGAGTACACAGTCAAAAGTATGCCTATCCACACATTCACATAGCCACTCACACATTCACCCACTGACATTCACACTTATATTCATGCATACTTATGCATAAACACATACAAAATTCCCACATTTTGCCTGTATGCATTTGCACAGATTTAGACCAACACTTGTATGTGTCCCTTTATTTTTATAGAAGTTTGAAATGATCATCTAAGATGGAACCTGCCCAATTCTCCCAATGCTACCCTCTTTACTGTGTCAAACACTAGATTCCTATAAGATTGCTGTGAACAGACACTATGACCAAGGCAACTCTTATAAGGACAAGGTCTTATTGTGGCTAGCTTACAGGTTCAGAGGTTCAGTCGATCATCATCAAGGTGGGAGCATGGCAGCATCCAGGCAGACATGGTGCAGGCAGAGCTGAGATTTCTACATCTTCATCTGAAGGCTGCTAGTGGAAGACTAACTTCCAGGCAGCTAGGAAGTTGGTCTGATAGCCCACACCCACAATGACACACTTACTCCAAAAAACCCACATCTATTCCAATGGGGCCACTCCCTGGGTCGAGCATATACAAACCATTACAATTACCATTAACTTTATTCTGAGTGTCCTACTAGACACTCAGACTCAAGGGACTAATCTCTGCAGCAAACATCAGCCCCAGAAACATCTAAGAATGCAGGGAGCACAGTTCAGTATCTCAGCTCCTGTGTGAAGCAAAGTAAAGCAGATGGGGGATTCGATACTTGCCCAAGGTCTCTATGTACTTGTCCAAGGTCAAGGTACCTAAGCACATTCTAAAAGCTAGTTCCCTCAAAGCCAAACCGCTATAGCCTTAAGCTGAATGACTCGCTTGCTTGCATGATACTCCCAGGCGAGGACTCTTCTTTTTCCTTTCTAAACATTCTCCACTGTTAATGAATCCTTTAATCAAACTCATTAATCGTGTTTTTCATTATCCAAAATGACCCTTGGAATAAAGCCCCCTACACTGTTCAGAGGAAGGAGCCGTATATTTTGCATCTCATTTATCAAACTTTTATGAAGTAGCAATTGTGTGCATGCTTCATGAGCCAAGCACACTCTGAAATTGCTGGGAATGTAATTTTTCTGAGCACTATTTCATTGCTGCCTGTCTTGAGTGACAGAAAACGAAGTTGATTGAACAAGTGAGACTCTGCCTTTAGAGAGGAAATTAAAGAGCAGCTTACCTAAGGCAGGTTCTTACCCTGCATGATCTGGCATTACATTGAGCCTTTTATTTGGATGAAAAGGTCCTAAAATTTAGACCCTCACATTTCATCAAGGTTACCCACAGAAGAGAGGCCTGGGTTGTGATCCCATTAGACTTGTCCTGTTTCCTGGACATCTGTCCTCAAGAGCCTCTGTTTACAGTGTTTCCTTCTGATATACTTCTAAGGAACAAGACGTGAGGGTTCTTTTTAGGTAGAATTTCTGTGACTTCAGGATTTCAGTCTAACATACCAAAAGTGTGGAAGTCACCAGCACCTTATTCTAGCAAGTAAAGAGTTAAGAATGTGAAAAACAACACCTCTTCTTAGGTATGTGATGGCAGGTGCCAGGACCCAACATGGGAAGATAAGCAAGTGGACACCAAACCCCAGTTTACTAAAACAGAACCCCATGTTTAGAAATATCTAGAGATATCAGCATCTGGGTGAGCAGAGATGGGTGTCAGTGGTGGGAAGCTGGAGGCTCAACATGAGCAAACATGAAAGAAGAAAGTTCCAATGAGATTCCAGGCACAGGAGAGCTCTCGACATTCATGAGCTTTGGTTCCTGGAGATCTTTACTATGCTCCCACAGTGAGTGCTACAGAAAAAGCTCCCCATGTTTCTGTTGGCATGGTAGGGAAGAAGCCATTTTGTTTGCAGCCAGACTCTGTTCTTAACAAAAGAGGCCAAACAGAAATGTTTCCTTCTTCATCCTGTCTTTATTTATCTGAATCTTCTCTCTCTTTGTATATCTTAATAGCTTCTAGCTGTGGGGATTTTTATCAAAACCAAACTGGTATGGAGAATAGGAAATAGCTAACTTCAGCTCTCCTTAGCTACATTAGCTGCTCTTCTGCTAATACCAGAATCTAAAAGCAACATAGGAAAGAAAGAAAATTCGTTTTTGGTTTATGGTTCCAGAGATCTAGAGTCCACAGTGGCTGGAAAGGCATGTCATCTCAGAAAGAGCAAGAGGCTGGGTGTTTACATTTTATCCCATGTGGCATTCTCTCACACCAAGGTTCCACCTTTTAAAGTTTTGATAATTTCTCAAAACAGTTCTAACAGCTGGGGACCAACTATTCAAATACATGAGCCTAGGGAGGATGTTTCTCATTCAAACCATCACACTTTAGCCTACCATGTAGTAGAAGGTAAATACTCAATTTAATTCTGGACCACTAAAGCTATACTTTCCTATCAAAGGGAGAGGGAAAATGAAAAACACGTAACTCAATAGTCTAGTGAGCCAGGTCCCTGAAAGACCTAGTCATAAACTATCAGGCTATTCGTCTATTTCACAACTTACTTCAGCAGTCAGTAAGTCAGGACCAGTGGAAAAGAGAAAGACAGTATGAAGACAAGAAGATTGAAAACAGACTCATGTATAATGAGGATGTTACAGTGTCACACAGAAATTTAAACTATAATTAATAATTAGGGTCATTAATTGATAAAGTAGACAACATGCAAGAACAAATGGGAAATGCAATTAGTGAGCTAGAACTTTAAAAAAACAAAAAGAACCAAAGAAAGAAATGCTAAATACAACATTGCAACAGAAATGTTAGAGATATAACATACTGCAAGAGAAATGCTAGAACCCACTGTAACGCACGTTAGATATAGCACATTGCAGCAGAAACAGATGAAACAGTGCAACAAGCGTGCCAGACGTAACACACTGAAGTAGGCATGCTAGAGCTAACACACTGCAACAGACACGTGAGAGATAAAACCTCACACAAATGAGAGGGAGAACAGGCTGTCACACAAATGCAGAGATGTAACACTCTCTGCATGTCCTCATTAGTTCTCCTGCCACTGTGATAAACACTGTGTCAAAGGACACTTGAGTTGAAAGAGCTTATTTAACTCACAAGTTACAAGCCATCTTCAAGGCAAGCCAAGTCAGGACCTCAAGCTGGAACTGAGAGGTGGGAACTGACATAGAGGTAATGAAGAAACACTTACCTACTGGCTTGTTCCTCGTAGTTTGCTCAGCTTGCTTTCTTGTATGATCTTGGACCATCTGCCTAGGGTTGGCATCATCCAGAGCAGGCTGGGCCCTCCTGCATTAGCCAATAGTCAAGAAAATGGTTACAGTCTTGGTCAAAAGTCAGTCTGAAGGAGGTGACTCTTGAGTGAGGTTCCCTCTTCTCAGATGACCCCAGTTTGTGTCAAGTTTACAAAATATTAAATAACACAGTTAACCTCTTGTCAACTTGAACTACAAACACACCATAATTCAACTATAATCTTTTATATCTTGTTAACTCTCAAGGTCTCATTTTAGTATCACAATGTAAAATAGTATAACTTCAAAAGTCCCATAATCCTTTAAAAATTTAATGACTTAAATGTTTGTTTTCTTTAAAAATTCTAACTCTTATCCTTAGTTTCCTATAAAATCCAAAATAAGCTGGATTTTTTTTTATTTCAAAAGGGAAAAACCAGGCCATAGTTACAACAGCAAAACCAAAGTTTAATAGTAGAAGTCAAATCCTGTAGCCCAGTGTCCAATGTCAGAGACTCACTTAAGATTTTCTGGGCTCCAAGGCATTTGGCAGCTCCATTTCTCTGGCTCTACTATTCATAGCACATGCAGCTTGTCACCTAGGCTCAGACCAGACTTAACCCACATCTGCCATTGTCCTTGGTGGTCATCCCACAGTATTGGAATTTCCAGTAATCTGACATCTCCACTGGAGTCAAAGCTGGACCTTCAATAATAACCTTGCTTCTCTTCAGGGAGACTCTGACCCGCGGTAGATGCCAAACCTCAGTCTTTTTCTGTGACTCATTAGATGACAGTCTTAGAACCAATACCATTGGGGAACTTCTACACATTACTTTCGAAGTTCTGCCATCAGCTTGATGGTAGCCTTGGTCCTCTCTGGACAGCAGCTTCTATGTGATGAGCCTGAGGAAATACTTTTCAGTTGATTTCATGTAAATGATGGTGATCTCTTATTCATCACAGATGATTGTTCTTGCTCATCTAATCAGCATAGAGTATCTCAGTAAAGCAAAGGTTTCACTTCATTACCGCTGATCTGTTAATCACAGCTCATCCTGTAGCCCCAGAAGAGTAGAAACCATAGATGCAAAACACCACACAAATTGCTCTGATAAAATCTTTGAAAGATGCTCAAACTTGCTCTGAAAGTTTACAAATCGGGCTTCCATTACCTTTGTTTTCTTCCACATGCTTATCTTCCAAGCTCCCACAGGACAGTCCAGTATGTGAACAGCACTTAGGGACTTTTTGAGATCAATGGTTAAAGTGTTTCTACAATTCTCCCTCAAGAGTAAAACAACATAGTCATGTCCTGTCCCACAATCGCTGGTACCAACTTCTATCCCAGTTAGCTTTTCTGTCGTTCTGATAAACACCATGAGTGACCCAAAGCAACTTGGGAAGGAAAGTAGCTTACAGGTTACAGTCCATCTTTGAGGGAAGTCAAAGCAGAAAACTGGGGGCAGGAACTGAAGCAGAGACCATGGAGGAGGGCTGCTCACGGGATTAGTTTGATTTCTTCTATAACTCAGGACCACCTGACCAGGGGTGTCACCACCTACATTGATGAGTCCATCCCACATCAATTATTTATCAAGAAAATGCCCCCTGCAGATTCTCACACAGGCCCATCTTAAAGAGACAATTCTTCAGTAGAGGTCCCCTCTTCCTGGATGACCACAGTTTGTGTCAAGTTGACAAAAAACAAAACAAAACAAACAAACCCAACAACAACAACTAACCAGCAACACACTGCAAAAGAAATGCCAGATTTAACATAATAGAAATGCTATGGACAAAACACTCCAACTTTGGGACATACTTGATAGCTTATTAGCAGCCGGGATATAGCTGAGAAACGAATCTCAGAGTTTGAGAATATTCAAAAACTGTGGGATGACAGATTCTGGTGTGTGTGTGTGTATATATATATATATACACACACACACACACACACACACACCAGAATGACAATTAAGAGAGGAAGGGACAAAGAAATATGGATACAATAATGACTGAGACTTTCCCCAAATTCAGATCAGACTCCACGCCATAGATCCAGGAAACCTAGAGATTAGGCTGAGAGAAATTGCTATTCACCTGTATCTAGGTATACCTTTCAAACTGTATGAATTTCAAAGATGAATTAAACCTCTAAAGGAGACAGAGGACAATAAATGTGTGACATAGGAAACAAGGTACGAGAGACTAAGTTAGCCTCTCAAGCCTCACGACCTGAATGACAGAAGCAAAGAATAAAATGATGCTTGCTAGTCACAAGTGGAGCAGGGGTGTGGTTAAAGGGAACAAACTTAAGGCCAGGTGTGTGAACAAGCTAACATACAATACAGGGAGAAAATGAAAATACTCTACTATTTACGGACTTATTAAAATAGTGTACTTCAGAAGTCCTTAGCCTCTCCCCCCACTCAGAATATCTGATAAGATAGTGGATATGTTGAGTTTTATTAACCACTTCATCATGTTTATTTCTAAGAGAGCATGTTGTCCTCCTGAGCTGTGTGAAAGACAAAAGGGAAACACCCAGGTAAGAAGAAGGGATTGTTTAGCACTGAGGGGAAATGATGCCAGCCTAGAACTATATATAGTCTTTGAGATAATTTTTCAGAAGTCAAAGACAAATGGAGACTGTCTTGGGCGAACACAGACTGAGGGAATTTTCCTCCTCATCTTTGGTCTGTTCAGAGTGTTGATTTCTGTTTGATTCGGTTTGGGCTGGTTGTATATATCTAGGCATTTGTTCACTTCAACATTATCCAATTGGTTGGTATGCAGTTGGTAGCAGTATTTATGATCTTGTTTATGTATTTGGCCTCAGCTGAAATGCCTCCTCTTTCATCCTGATTTCATTTATTTGAGTGTTCTCTATTTTTTTCGTTGACTCTGGCAAAAGATTTGTTGATTTCATTTATCTTTGAAATGAAAACAACCTCAGAAATCAAAGCCCTTTTTTGTTCCATTGATATTTTTTCTATTGTCTTCTGTATTTTTTTCTCATTTATTTCTGCTGCAATCTTGATTTCTTTCCTTCTTCTGATCTTTGTGTTTTCTTCTTTTCAGTTCCTCCGGGTATCAAGTTCATTCAGAGAGACCTTTCCTCCTTTGTAATGGGAATTTATTACCATGAGCTCTCTGGTTGAGCCTTCTGAACCTGTAGGTTTTGGTATTTTGTGCGTCTATCTCATTTGTGTCCATGTGCCCATTACAATTTCCCCCTGGGTATCATTTTTGTCCACTTTGTTAATAGTGTGCTGAACGTGTGAACTTTCTGACTTTTCTCTTTTTGTCAATCTGTGCGTTTTATTTCATTGTGGCTGGAAAAAGATATTTAGTGTAAATTCAGTGTTCTTAAAGTAGCCAGAATTGGTTTTGGCAGCTCGTGTGTGCTCTGTTCTGGAGAATGCAGTGTGTGCCTGAGAAGATATTTAATGCATGGCTTTGGGACTAATTCTCTGCATGTCTGTTGGTGAGGTCCATTTGGGTCTGCAGTGCTGTGAAAGTGTGCTGTTTCCTGTTTGGATTTCTGCCAGAATGTTCTAATGTTCTAGCACTGAAACTAGGTTATTGAAGTTTGCTTCTCTCTCTGTCTCTCTGTCTCTCTCTCTCGTGTGTGTATGTGTGTGTGCATGTGTGTATGCATGTATATGAATGTATAGAGCTGTCCAGATTTGCTTTGTATATTTAGGTATTCAATGCTGCACCTTACTGATTAATTGATGGTTAATTGTTACATTATGCTGTCATGGTCTCCTATGCAAGTTTCTGTGTTGCCCAGTGAAGCAGAGCCAAAGTTCTTACTTTTGCTTATCATTTTTACTAGATATAATCGATTATCCTTCCTATCTGTCTATCTATCTATCTATCTATCTATCTATCTATCTATCTATCTATCGACAGGGATTCTCTGTGCACAGAGAAACAGCCATGGCTGTCCTGGCTGCAAACCAGGCTGACCTCAAACCTAGAGACTTGCCTGCCTCTGCCTCCCAGTTGCTGGAATTAAAGGTGTGCACCATGTGTATTCTTATATGTAAGTTAGTTTCTCATAGTTTGCAAACATTTAGCTTTAGATTTTTCCATTGGATCATTCTATGTCTTTTTACTGAGATATTTAATTCATTTACATTAAACTAATTATTGATAAAGAAGGGCATTGTCTTTTATTTTTACATAAGTATTTTCTTTGTGGTTACTATGAGGGTTACATAAAACATCTCAAAATTATAGTAATTATAATAATACAGACTGACAACAGCTCAACTTCAATCTTGTAAAAATTCTGTACTTCTGTTCCCCCCAAATCTTGCTATTTATGTCACAACTCATGTCTTTTTTACTGTCTCCATTAACAGAGTTTTGTAACTCCTATTCTTAGTAAATTTGTCTGTTGACTTTTATATGTAAATTAAAAGTGATTTGTGTACTACCGTGAGATTTTTATGGTACTTTGCCTATGTAAGTACCATCATGAGTGCGTTTTGTTTTTTCATGTGCTTTTGTGGCCTATTTAATCTCTTTGTTTGGAGGTGAAGAACTTCCTTTAGCATTTCTTGGAACATGGGTCTGTTATTAATCTTAGATTATTATTTCCCTGACAAAATCCTTATCACTTTTATTATAGTTAAAATTATTTGAAATTTTAACATAAAAAGTTACAAATAAAAAGCACTGTATTTTTATTTTCACTCTTGGAGGGCAATTTTTCTTGGAGGAGTGTTCTTGGGAGTTTTTCAGAAATTAGCTCTCCCTTTCACCATGTGCTTTCCAGGCAAGAACCCAGGTAGCCAGGCTTGGCAGCAAGAACCTATAACGCACAGAGCTGTCTCACAGGTCCATAAACGCACCTTCAAACAACTCTGTCCTGCTGCATATACAGTGGAAATAATGTACATGGCGTAACTGTTCTATCTCTTTATCTCTTGTGCCGTTACTGACATTCATTTCACTTATACATAAGCATATGTATGTTTATATATGCATGCATAATTAACTATGTAAATTGTGGTTATTTTGGAAAATTGATATCTATCAGACCAGTTGCAAATTCAATAACTCTCATGTTTCGTCATAGTCTCATTATTTTTCTCCAGTATTCTTCCTTTTGCTACATAGACTCAAGTTTCTGTCATAACTTCCTATGTGTTGCTTTCTCTTTAAAGTAGTGTATATAAGGTTCTTACAAAACTTTCTTACTTCTGTCCTAATGGTGCTCTTTAAAAGCTGTTCCCTGTCCATAGAAAATTGGATAGTTAATGCATATGACTTGAAGTTTAATATATGTATCTACTCACAAAGGATGAGAATTCTGAAGGTGACCATTTTACTTGGTAGATTACTGTGCAGAAGCATTTTAACATAGATCTGCTTGTCTATTTTTGCTTTTGTTGCTATCCCTTTTGTGTCATATCCAATAAATCATTGACAAGACCAGTGTCAAGAAGCTTCTTCTAGGGCAGGTGAAAGAGTACCTGCTTGGCAAGCATCAGACCTGGATTTAATTCCCTGCATGAAAATAGAGAGGAGGGGGAGGAGGGGGAAGAGGGGGAGGAGGGGAGAGAAACAAAGAAGGAGGAGAAGGAAGAGGGGAGAGGAGAAGGATGGGGAGGAAAGGAAGGAAGAATTATGATTCCAGTATCCAGGAAGCTGAGACAGGAAGATTGAGAATTTGAGACCAACCTACATTTCTTGATTTTCAAATAAGAAAGGAAAGCAGCAACAGCAACAATAACAGCAGCAACAACACCACCAAAACCAAACAAACAAAAAGCAAAAAGGAGAAAGCAGACACAGACTAGTTGTAATGTTTATGTTGCAACTATTAAAAAGAATAAAAAGTGAAAAACGCAATCTTACAACTTATAAATGGAAGTATATAAAGTGATTACTTTAAACTACAAAGGTAGGAGTAAAGTGAACAAAAACAGCAGTAAATATGGTAGATGATATTGATTCAACCAATAATCTATTTCGAATACATCAGTTGAACACCATTATCAGGTCAGTGAGATGGATCACTCGATAAGTGATGAATGCCACACCTGAAGACCCAAGTTTGATCCCCAAAATCCATATGTTACAAGAAGAGAACCAATTCTTCTGTCTTCTATACATACACCATGGAACACATGCCACATGTGCATGTGCATTCAGACTTGTGGGAAATAAATAAATATGAAAAAATGAAAATGACATTATCTGAGTGGATCCAAAAGTAAAACTAAAACTCTATTTTGTGTATGAAAAACTATTTGAAATTTAAAGACCAAACAATCAACCAAAAGGTAGGGGAATGTCTCCTGCTAATGCTAATGAGAAGAAAGCCGGAGTAGCTGTTTCGGAAAGGGCAGACTTGGATAGCAGTGCCTGTTGTATATAAAAAGGAGTATGACAAATGACAAGGGGTTCGATTCTCTGGAAGACACAACAGTCTTTAGCATATATGTGCTTAACAAAAGAACATTAAAATATTTGAGATATAGAGTTAAAGAATTATAATAGGAACCCCATGCAGGCACCAGGGACCCCAGGCCACATTGGTACCAGGGACTGCAAAGTCAACATTAGTATCAAAACCCCAGAAACCATGCAGGCCACAAAACCCCAGTGGAGACATTCTGCTGGACCTGAACCCCCAGGCCACTCAGGCCAAAAGCCCAAGAGGGAACAGAAACCAAGAGGGAAAACCATCAAAAACAAAACAAAACCCATCCATCCAACCAAGATAAACTCAGAAATTAGCACCTAAACCTATAATAACGAGAAAACCCTGGTGGGTAGAAGCCAGCAGAAGAACAAAATCAACAACAGTCAGGACAATATGGTACCAACAGAGCCCAGCTATCCTACTATATAGCAAGCTCTAGGTAGTCTAACACAGCTAAAGCACAAGAAAATAACCTTAAGTCCTTAAAACGATAGAGGCCATAAAAGAGGAAATAAATAAAGCCCTTAAAGAAATGCAGGAAAATACAATCAAACAGGTGAAGGAAATGAATAAAACCGTTCAAGATCTGAAAATGGAAATAGAAGAAATGAAAAAAATGAAACCGAGGGAAGCCTGGAAATGGAAAACCTAGGTAAGGGAATATGAAATACAGAATATAACAACAGAATACAAGAGATAGAAGAGAGAATCTCAGATATTGATCCATTGGGCAAAGAAAATGTTAAATCTAAAAAGTTCCTGACACAAAATACCCAGGAAATCTGAGTCACTATCAAAGACCAAACTAAGAGTAAAAGGAATAGAAGATTACCAGCTCAAAGGTCCAGAAAATATTTTCAACAAAATCGTAGAAGAAAATGTCCCAGACTTAAAGAGATGCCTATGTACAAGAAACTTACAGAATACTAAATAGATTAGAAAATCCTCCAGCCACATAAAAATCAAAACACTAAATGTACAGAACAAAGAAAAAATACTAAAAGCTACAAGGAAAAGTCTAAGTAACATATAAAGGTAGGCCTATTAGAATAAGACCTATCTTCTAAACAGAGACTATAAACTAGAAGGGTCTGGGTGGATGTCTTGTAGTCTCTAAGAGTCCAGGCTACTATACCCAGCAAAATTGTAATCACCTTAGAGGGAGAAGACAAGATATCATGACAAAAATCAAATTTAAATAATATCTATCCACAAATTCACCCCCTTCAGAAGATACCAGAAGAAAAATTCTAACCCAAAGGGGTTAACTACACCCAACAAAACATAGGAAATAAATAATTTCATACCAGCAAAGCAAAGAAGGGAGGCCTGAGCACACATACACTACCACAAACATCAAAATTACAGGAATTAACAATCAGTGGTCCTTAATATCTCTTAACATCAATGGACTCAATCCTCCAATAAAAAGATACAAGTTTACAAGATGGATGTGAAAAGAGAATCCATTTTTCTGGGCATATAAGAAATACACTTCAATATCAAAGCTAGACATTATCTCAGAATAAAGGGTTGGAAAAAGATTTTTCCAAGCAAACAGACTCAAGAAACAAGCTGGAGTAGCCTTTCTAATATCTAATAAAGTAGACTTTCAACCAAAATTAATAAAAAAAGATGGGGAAAGACACTTCATACTCATCAAAGGAAAAATCCACCAAGAAAACATCTCAATTCTGAATATCTATCCCCCAAATGCAAGAGCACCTACATTTTCAAAAGAAACATTACTAAAACTTAAGTCACACATGGAACCACACACATTAAGAGTGAGAGACTTCGATACCCCACTCTAATCAGTGGTCAGGTCATCCAGACAGCAACTAAACAGAGGAATAATGAAATTAACAGTTGTTATGACTCAAATGGACCTACGAGATATATACAGAATATTTCACCCAAACACAATAGAATATACCTTCTTCTCAGTACCTCATCAAACTGTCTCCAAAATTGACCATATACTTGGTCACAAAGCAAATCTCAAAAGATACAAGAAAACTGAAATAACTGCCTGTATCTTATCAGACCATCTTGAAGTAAAGCTGGACTTCAACAACAATAGAAAGCCTATAAACTCACGGAAACAGAACAACTCTCTACTCAATGATTACTGAGTCAAGGAAGAAATTAAGACAGAAATTAAAGAGTTTCTAGAATTTAATTAAAATGAATCCAAAATAGACCCAAACATATGGGACCCGATGAAAGCAGTGCTAAGAGGAAAGTTCATAAGACTAAGTGCCTCCATAAAGAAATTAGTGAGATCTCATACTAGCATATAACAGAACACCAGAAAGCTCTAGAACAAAACAATAAATATATCCAAGAGGAATATATGTCAGGAAATAAGCAAACTCTGGGATGTAATCAATAAAATAGAAACAAAGAGAACAGTACAAGAATCAACAAAACAAAAACTGTTTCTTTGAGAAACAGTTTCAAGATAGACAAACTCTTAACCAAACTAACTTAAAGGCAGAGCAAGAATACTCAGATTAACAAAGTCAGAAATGAAAAGGGGCATATAACAACAGACATTGAGGAAATACAATGAATCCTTAAGTCTTACTTCAAAAACCAGTGTTCCACAAAATTAGAAAATCTAAATGAAATGGATGATTTTCGTGATAGATACCACTTACTAAAGGTAAATCAAGATCAGGCGAAAAATTTAAATAGTCCAACAACCACTAAAGACTTAGAACCAGTCACTAAAAGTCTCCCAATGAAAAAAAGTCCAGGACCAGACGATTTTAGCACAGAATTCTTACTAGGCTTTCAAAGAAGAGCTAATATCAATAATCCTCAAACTATTCCACAATATAAAAACAGAAGGATCATTGCTGAATTCATTCTATGAGGCCACAGTCACCCTGATGATTGTGTCACCCTGAGTCACCACACAATGACTCAACAAAGAAAGATAATTTCAGACCAATTTCCCTTATGAACATTGATGCAAAAGTACTCAATAAAATACTGTTAAACTGAATCTAAGAACACATCAAAAACATCATCCATCATGACCAAGTAAGTTTCATCCCAGGGATGCAGGGGTGGTCCAACATATGAAAATCCATCAACATAATCTATCATATAAACAAACCAGAAAAAACCCACATGATCATTTCCTTAGATGTTGAAAAAGCCTTTGACAAAATCCAGTACCTCTTCATGATAAAAGGCTTGGAGAGATCAGGTACATATAAGGCACAAACCTAAACACAATAAAGGCAATCTAAAGCAAGCTGATAGACAACATCTAATTAAATAGAGAAAAACTTAAAGCAATACTACTAAAATCAGGTACTAGACAAGGCTGTCCACTCTATATCTATTCCATATAGTACTTGAAGTTAGAGCAATAAGACAACTAAAGTAGATCGATGAAAGTCAAAGTATCACTATTTGCAAATGATATGATAATATATATAAGTGACCCCAGAAATTCTACCAGGGAACTCCTACAGCTGATAAACACCTTTTGTAAAGTGTCTGGATACAAAATTAACTTAAAAAATCAGTAGCCTTCCTATGTATAAACAATAAATGGGCTGAAAAAGAAATTAGGGAAATAACACCCTTCATAATAGCCACAGATAATATAAAATATTTTGGTATAACTCTAACCAAGCAAGTGAGAGATCTGTGTGATGAGATCTTCAAGTCTTTGAAGAAAGAAACCGAAGATGATATCAAAAGATGGAAAGATCTCCCATGCTCATGATTTGGTAGGATTAACGTATTAAAAATAGCTACCTTACCAAAAGCTATCTACAGATTCAATGCAATTCCCATCAAAATTCCAACACAATTCTATACAGACCTTGAAAGAACAATAGTCAACTTCATATGAAAACAACAACAACAACAACAACAACAACAACAACAGCCAGGATAGCTAAAGCAATTCTGTACAACTTCTGGAGTTATCACCATCCCTATTTTCAAGCTGTACTACAGAGCAATAGTAATAAAAACCACATTGTACTGGCATAAAACGGGCAGGTTGATTAATGGGATTGAATCAAAGACCCAGAAGTAAGCCTATACACCTGTGGATGCTGGATTTTTTTTTAACAAAGGAGACAATACAATGGAAAAAAGAAAACATCTGCAACAACTGTTGCAGTCCATCTGGATGTCTGCATGTTGAAGAATGCAATTGGATCTGTATTTATCCTCCTGCCAAAACTCAAGTCCAAGTGGATTAAAGACCTCAATAAAACCAGATAGAACAGAATGTGGGGAATAGCCTTGAACAGGTTGGTACCAGAGACAATCCACTGAACAGAACACCAGTAGCTCAGCCATTAAGATCAGCAATAATAAATGGAACCTCATGAAACTGAAAAGCTTCTGTAAGGCAAAGGACACTGTCAAAAGGACAGAATGGGAGCCTACACATTGGGAAAAGATCTTCACCAGCCCTGCATTGAACAGAGGACTGATATCCAAAATATATAGAGAACTTAAGAAACTAGACATCAACAAACCAAAGAACTCAATTTAAAAATGGGGTACAGATCTAAACACAGAATTAATGACAGAGGAATCTCTAATGGCCAAAAAGCACCTAAAGAAAATTTCAACATCTTTAGTTATCAAGGAAATTCAAATCAAAATGACTCTGAGAGTCTATGGAATTACACATGTCAGAATGGGTAAGATTAAAAACTCAAGCAACAGCTCATTCTGGAAAGAATGTGGAACAAAGGGAACACTTGTCTATTGCCAGTGGGAGTGCAATCACTTTGAAAATCAATTAGGCAGTTTCTCTGAAAATTGGGAATAGATCTGCCTCAAGACCCAACTATACCACTCCTGGACATATACCCAAAAGATGCTCCACCATACCAGAAGGCACTTGCTCAACTATGTTCATAGCAGTTTTATTCATAGTAGCCAGAAACTGAAAACAACCTAGATGTCCCCCAGCCAAAGAACGGATAAAAAAATGTGGTACATTTGCACAATGGAGTATTACTCAGCTATTAAAAACAATGACATCATGAAATTTGTAGGCAAGTGGATGGAATTAGAATAGGTCATCCTGAGTGAGGTGACCCAGACCCAGAAAGACAAACATGGTTTGTATTTATTTATAAGTGGATATTAGCCATAAAGTACAGGGTCACCATGCTACATTCCAAATACTCAAAGAAGCTAAATAACAAGGAGGGCCGGGGAGGGGGCACTTGAACCTCACTGAGAAGGTGAAATAAAATATGTATAGAGGGTGAATGGAGGGAAGAGGGAGGGTGAGCGGGAGGGGAAGGGATAGGAACCAAAGGAATCAGGTTGGGGAGGACAGGAGAGAGTACTGGGAGAGACAACGTGAATAAAGAGGGCATCTCTGGGATGAGCTAGAAGCTTAGGACAATGGAAACTCCAGGAATCTGTGAGGGTGACTCTCAGTAAGATTCCTAGCAGTGGGGGATATGGAGACCAAACCAGCCATCTCCTTTAACCAGGCAAGACTTCCAATGGAGGGATTGGGTTACCCACCCAGCTAGAAGACCTTTGAACCACAGTTTTTCCTGCCTATAAAATGTTCAGGGGTAAAGATGGAGCAGAAATTGAGAGAATGGATAAAAAATGGCTGGCCCAGCTGGAGACCCATGTCATGAGAGGGAGCCTACTCCGACACTATTCATGATATTCTGCTATACCTGCAGACGGAAGCCTAGAATAACTACCATCAGAAAGGCTTCACCCAGCAATTGATGGAAACAGATTAAGAGACCCACAGCCAAACATTAGGCAGAGCTTGGGGAATCCTGTGGAAGAGGGGAGGAAGGATTGTAGGAGCCAGAGAGGTCAAGGCCACCACAATAAAACCTACAGAGTCAACTAACTTGGGTCAATGGGGCTCATAGAGACTGAACTGCCAACCAGAGAGCATGCATGGGATGGATCTAGGTCCTTTGCACATATGTAACAGATGTGCAGCTGGGTCTTCATATGAGACTCCTAACAGTGGGAACAGGGACTGTCTCTGACTCTGTTGCCTGCCTTTGGGTCCCTTTCCCCTAACTGGGCTGCCTTGTCTAGCCTCAGTGGGAGAAAATGGGTATAGTCTTATTAGTCTTATTGCAATTTGATATGCCAAGGAAGACCTCTTTTTTTTTTTTTTTTTTTTTTTGAGGAGAAGGGAGAAGTGGATGGGGATGTGGAGGTGAGAGGGAGGGACTGGGAGGAGAGGAGGGGAAGCTGTGATTGGTATGTAAAGTATAGTCATCAGGGAAACGCAAATCAAAACAACCCGAGATTCCACCTCACACCAGTCAGAATGACTAAGATCAAAAACTCAGGTGATAGCAGATGTTGGTGAGGATGTGGAGAAAGAGGAACACTCCTCCATTGCTGGTGGGATTGCAAGATGAAACAACCTCTCTGGAAATCAGTTTGGCGGACCCTCAGAAAAATGAACATAATACTACCTGAGGACCCAGCTATTCCACTCCTGGGCATATACCCAGAAGATGCTCCAACATGTAATAAAAACACATGTTCCACTATGTTCATAGCAGCTATATTTGTAAGAGCCAGGAACTGGAAACAACCCAGATGTCCCTCCACAGAGGAATGGATACAGAAAATGTGGTACATTTACACAATGGAATACTACTCAGCTATTAAAAACAATAACTTCATGAAATTCGCAGACAAATGAATGGAACTTGGAAATATCATCCTGAGTGAGGTAACGCAATCACAAAAGAATGGACATGGTATGTACTCACTGTTAAGTGGTTATTAGCCCAAAAGTTCAAAATACCCAAGAGTCACTTCACAGCAACAGTAAGGTGGAGTATGAGGTCCCAGATGGCAGAGGAGGGTCTTGTTAGCCATCAGGGGGAGGAGAGGCCCTTGGGCCTGAGGGTCTTAGATCCCACAGTATAGGAGAATGCCAAGGAAGGAAGATGAGAGTGGGTGGGTGGGTGGGTGGGGGAATACCCCCATAGAGGCAGGGGATGGGAGAGGGAATAGGGAGGTTCTAAAGGGAAGATCTGGAAAGGGGAAAACATTTGAAATGTAAAGGAAAAATAAAAATATAAAAATTAAAAAAAAAATAGGTGGAGGCCAACTTGGGGTGAGGCTGTTTTAGTTAGGGATTCTATTGCTGCAGCAAAACACCGTGACCAGAAAGCAAGTTTGGGAGGAAAGGGTTTATTCAGCTTACACTTTCACAGCACTGTTCATTAGCAAAGTAAGTCAGGACAGGAACTCAAACAGGGCAGGATCCCAGAGGCAGGAGCTGAGGCAGAGGCCATGGTAGGCTGCTGCTTACTGACTTGCTCAGCCTGCTTTCTTATAGAACCCAGGGCACCAGCCCAGGGTTGGCACCACCCACAATAGGCTGGGCCCTCCCTCTCTAATCATTAATTGAGAAAATGCCTTAGAGCCGGGTCTCATGGAGGCATTTCCTTAACTGAGATTACTTCCTCTCTGATGACTAGCTTATGTCAAAGACATAAAACTGGCCAGTAGAGAGAAGTACTTTGAAGACACAGCTGACAGAGTGCATGCTTAGTATATAAAACCCCTGGGTTCTATCTGAAGAAAAGCTAAGATGGACATTTTTGTATATTTTACCATAATTTTTAAAATGCGAGTTGGTAAGATGTCTTAGCAAATAAAGGCTCTTGAGGCAAAAAAAAAAATTAATAATTAAAAAGAAGTATAAAAAGGAAATAAATAATGTGCAGCTGTAGGTGGGAATTTCATCAACCTTTTATCATACACAAACAGATCTAGTAGGTAGAAAATGACTAAGGACACCATTGAACTTGACACTACCACCAGTAACCAGGACCCACTGGACAGCTATAGAATGAGTCATCCAATGAAAGATTACTGTTTTTCTCAAGCCCACATGGAACAGTTTAGGCACTAGAAAATTCTGTGAAATGAGAAAGATCATAAATCTCACAGTGCCTGATCTTGGACTACTATGGAATTAAGCTAGAAAGATACCTAGAGAATTCCAGCTCCCTTGGAGATTAAACAACACACTTCAAGACAGCATGATGTTCACAGAAGAATCTTGAGAGAAATGTACAGGTAAGGTGTACTCAATAAAAACAAAATTAGAACTTATCAAAATGTGTGAACTAGAGTAGAAGCAGCTCTTGGAGGGAAACTGATGGCATGGAAGGCACATGTTAATGAAGAAGAGAGATGTAAGGATCTAAAACTCAAAAGCTTGGGCTTTGGTCCAAGAAAGAAGGAGGAGGAACAGGAGGAGGTGGAGGAAGAGGATGAGGTGGATGAAGGAAGAGGAGGAGGAGGAGGAAGAGGAGGAAGAAGAAAAGGAGAATGAAGAAGACTTGCAAATGAAACCCAAAGTAAATAGAAGGAATAATAAAACCTAGATCAGAAACCAATTACATTGAAACAGGAAGTGAAGCCAATAAACTAAAAGTTGGTTTTATGGGTGAACCAACAACATCAGTAGACAGACTAATCAAATTATGACATCAAAAATGAGAGTATATAACTACACATCCTCTGGGCATTGAAAAGAAATAGAGAGATACTATGTACATCTCCATGCCCACAGATGTGACAACTTAGAAACTGAACAATCTCTCAAAACATACATTCTGTCAGTTTATTTACAAGAAGGACACGACAATAAGAACAGGTCTGCATCTGTTCAAATAGTTAAATCAATAATTAATAATTTAAATAGAAAGGCCTGGGCCCAGGTGGGTTAACCAGCACATTGGATGAATTACACCAAGCAGTTAAGAAAGAAGCTATAATAATTCCTCACTTGCTTTCTCAGAAGACCAAATTGGATCAGCAATATGCTAAAATCAGACGAAGATGTAGAAAAATAGAGAACTCATACCTTTCCTGAACGTAGATGGGAAAGTCATCAAAAACACATTAGCAGCCTCAATTTCACAAGATACAAGCAAAACCGCATACCACAACATAGTGAGATTTGTCCTAGGGATGCAGACCCAGCTTAAAATTTAAGAATTGTTTAATGTAATACCTTAGATCATCAGGTCAGAGAATAAAAATCATATGACAGTATCAATTGCTATCAAAGAAGCATTTGACAAAATTCAACTCCTGTTCATGATAAGAACACAGTAAACTGGGAAGGGGAGGAACCGTCTCAATTTGATAACAGATGCCTATAAAGAAGCCCCAGCCCACTTACTTCTTTAAGGGACAGTAACAGTGCTCTTATCCTTTGTCAGAGACTCAGGGTGACAGAGTGTACTTTGGGAAGAATGTCTCACGATGCTCATTCACTCTCTACAATTTCCCCTGTGACCTTCAGCCTTGTTCCAGAACACAGGGACTCTCATGGATCTGTTGCTCCATCTTTGTGGCACCTGCCCCTAGCTGCTTTCTCCACATCGTCCTGTGTTGTTCTATTGTTCTCTCACTGAGAAGATCCTTGCCAAGGTGTGGGTGTTTCCACTGCATGTTGGACACATTTAGGAAGTTAAAAATGGCTCATGCCTGAGTACTCCAGAGACTCTGATGTAATCGGTCTTGTATGGTATGGGTCCCGGATTAAAAAAGAAAAATCTTCCTAATTTACTCTTCTGTGATCAGCGCACTGTTCGTTTATCAGAATATAATGCTTCCTGCGGGGTGTGCCAGTATGTCTGAAGAAGGACATAGCCTTACCCCAAAGGGAGGCATAAGGGAGATTTTTAGGCTTTGGTATAGGCTAGAAATACAGGCACTTGATATGCAGGGGCCTTCCACTGTACCCTCATCTCCAGTCCCAAAGGTAGCTATCTTCTCTGTCTTTCCCCAAAACCAGCCTTGGCCCAGGCATCACGTCTGGTCTGATGCCCGACTCCCTGCCTACACACACACATGCCTCAGCTGCTACAGATTTGTCTTCATGGCAGTATCAGCAGCTAACTCTTTGAGTGCTGTTCACAGTGGGTGAACGATGTTTGCACACCTGTGGTCTTGCCAAGTCTCATCCTCCCAGTGGCTCAGCCCTAGATTTCTCTAGTGTCTAAGGGTCTTATTGATGAGGACACACAGCATGACCATGTCAAGTCTTATAAGGGAAAACATTTAATTGGGGCTGGCATAGAGTTCAGAGATTTAGTCCATTAGCATCATTGGTGGGAAACATGGTTGTGTGCAGGCCGGCAGGCATGGTTCTGGAGAAGGAGCTGAAACTTCTACATCGCAGAAGAGAAACTGTGAGCCATTAGGTCTGGTTTTGAGCTTCTGAGACACACTAGTGACACACTTCCTCCAACAAAGCCACACCTACTCCAACAAGATCACACCTCTTAATAGTGCCACTCCCTTTGGATCAAGTACTCAAACAGAAGAGTCTATGGGGGCCATTATTATTCAAACCACCACAGCTGGGTTGAGGGGCACTGTACCCTTTGTTCCTTCATTTCAGACCTTTAGCTGAAGGAAGCCAGGAGAGCATGTCCTCTCTGTAGTAGAAGTCTGACTAGTTTAGACTAATAGCTTTGAAGCAACTTGAAGAAGACAGTGATCAGCACACTTCCATTGGTAAAATGATTTGGATAGTGTCAACACTGGGATGCCAGGGGAAGTTTTTGAGGGTAGAGGTCTAGTATTCCCCAACATGCAAACAAGGCATTGCCAAGGAATGAGCCTCTTTTGGCATTTGGCATTTGGTTTGCCATGAGTCTTTAACAAGTCCTTGTCCAAAGATGACCTGCATGGATGGAGAAGACCCAAACTTCCAGTTCAGCTGCAGCCTATCCAAGCTACTTTTCTGTTAAATCGTGTGTGTGTGTGTATGTGTGTGTGTGTGTGTGTGTGTGTAATGGAAGACTGGATGACAAATACCATCGTCAGTGGCTTAATACTATCTTACTTAAGAATGAAAATTCTTCTTCATTCCTGGATCAGACTCAAAGGTTTGACATTGTGTTTGCATTTGAAATTCTAACAATGTCATTAGAGAAGACCTTGGTGCCAATAACCCAGACCCCTACAATTCTTCATGTGTGAGAAAACATGAGGCAGATGTTTTAGTCTGATGTATCTAGAACCTATCTCCCGACTTGGAATGCAGTAAATTATCAATAGTCAGTGAAACTTTGGACAGAGGGCTCCAGACTTGTGAGGTCATGGCACAACAGTAAGGCCACTTGAGCAAACAATTATTATTTCAGGAACTAAACCAGACTGAGTGTATGCCTCTAGGTACCTTATAGTTAGAAGGAGAAGGTAGGCTGTGAGCAAAGCATATAACCATGGGAGTCCAGAGTTTTGGAAAGGGTAGAGTTCTCTATGGAGAGAGTATATTATGGAAGGCCCCTAGGATAAGATATGAAGTGGAAACGACCAGGTCAAGAGTAGTATTGGACTTCTCTTTGCAGAAGGAACAGAGTTTGACATTTATCACAGGAATCACTGGTAGTCATGTCCACCACTAAGGTGTTCTTGTGCAAGGCTCCACAGTTTGCCTTCACTTCTACCTTCCAGTCACCTTGCACATAAAGCTTGAGAATATTTGGAAAGAGAGTCCTCTCCTTCAGTTAAAGTCTTGTGCATGTTCAAGTTGTTAGTCAGCATTCCTTAGATGTAGCACTCGAGTAACAGGTTAACGGTTTCAGACATTTCAGCTCACGGTCCCTGGGTCTTATTGTCGTGGGCATGTGGCAAGGCAGAACACCATGGTGGGAAGTCTGTGGTATAGCAAAGCTATGCACCTCATGTTGCCCAGGGCACAGATACCGGATAGACCCAGGGAAAATATCTACCCTTCAAGGGTACCCTCCAATGACCTACTTCCTCGAACTAGGTCCTGGCTCTTAAAGGTGCTACCACCTCCAAGTGGTCCATCCAGTTACTAATACTAAGTGAGTTGTCTTATTTATGATGCCCAAAACCCTAATGATCCAACTCCTCCCAAAGCCTCTCCCTTTCAATGTTGCTGAATTAGAGATCAAGTCTTCCACATGGGAGCTTTAGGGGGACATTTATAATGAAACCCAGAAGTTGTAGTACAGTAAAGAGAAGCTGCAGACTTAGGAGGATCTATCCTTGTTGATTTTCTTTTTCTTTCCTGTGTATGGAAAGGTCCAAAGAAGAATAGCATACTCCTAGTGGGCCAGGAGGTAGCTGGGGTGGGCCCCTTAACAGGGTCCCTTCTGAGGAAAGGGACAGCAGGAGCCATTGAGTGCAATGAGCAGCTGCTGGAGATTGGCTGTACCTCCAGCCCCCGTAGATATTTCTAGCCCTGTTTCTAGCACAGGACTGTGCTGCTGTTTCTTTGTGTTCCATGTCCCTGTCTTCAGAAGACATGTCCCTGTTCTTTTGGATCTCACTCTTCTCTCTGACCCATTTTTGGAAGAGATTTATCATCCATAGGAAGAGCTTGTTCATTTATCTTAAGGATTGCCTCGGAGGTGGGTTTCTGACGAAGAGTTCTAGTGGTCAAAAGAAATTAGATTTTCTTGGAGGCAGCTGGTGTTTCCAACCAGTGACACACACTGGGGAGCCTGATCCCCCTGTTCTAGGGTCAAGAAAATACCCAGGACAGGTAGCAGGGACTTGGATTCTTATCTGGGCTGTCTTCTTAACCTTTAGATGAGACCTTGGATGATTGACTGGCTGTACTTTTTTCATCCCAGTGATGGCTGATTTTGCTCTGTGTACCATGTTTTGGTCAATTAGCTGTGCCTTTTTGGGGCAGTGCACCACTGGGATCAGCAGAAAAGAATTCCATGGCTGATTAGTGGTGCTGACCATGGTTGAGAGGGAAGGTTCTTGTCTAGTGATCGTATCCTTGGAGGGACTCTCTTGAAGGTCTCTGGTTGAGAACTGTGGGAAAGTTGCCATAAAACTTTCCTGGACTTTGTCAAATGTCATTCTTCTATTTCTTTTAAAGATTTCTTTATCTTATTCAGTCCTTTTGTTATAAAACACAACCTAATAGTAATCCTGTGTTTGTTTTGATACATTGTTGGGTACATTTCATTAGGTGATTTTCTTAGATCACTTGGTAGCTCAGGCAGATCATAAACTCAAGGTAAGTTCTACCCTTACACTCCTAAGAGGGTTTTCTGTATATGATTGCTATAAATGCCCAGTGAAGGAATGTAGGAAGGCCTCTTTGACTTGATTTAGATTTCTTTATTTTTTCTTTGTTTCTTTTCTTTTCTTTTTTCTTTTTCTTTTTGTCTGTATTTCTTTGTGAAATTCTTGGCACTCGGTTGGTGCTGACTTGAATGCTTGATTTATAGTTTAGACAATTATCATGGGTGCTTTTGGGGCTCTGCCCAATCCCACTGTCTAGCCATACAAAAGCTTTTTCAGTTGCATCTTATTTCAGATGTCTTGTGCCATAGTTACCAGAATGTCTCTTGATTCCTGAGATGACCCTGGAAGTTCAGTATTTCTGCATTTTCCCATTTGAACCTCCCAGGCAGCTGCATCTCTGTAGCAATGGCTTCCAAATTCACCAGACCTTACGTTGCTATGGTTATGCTCACAAATATGTCAGTGTTGTATATTTCCAAGTTACAAATTATACTTCATGGTAAACACAGGGAAAGGAAACCAGGAACATTCAAGGAAATCAAGGACATACCAGCATGATAAGGTCTACTCTGGGCTGTGTAGGAAGCCAATGATCAGATAGATTCTGTTGAAGAGTCTCTAAAGAAGAACAGCTGTCCAGCAGTGGAGCAGGTCCTTGGGGCTGATAGCTAGAAGCATAGGTCCTCTGTGTCCTTCAAGAGTTTCTCCAGACGAGATTTGTCTACAGTCACCCCCTTCCTCAACTACCTACCCCTCCCACCGATGACATTATCTTTGATTCTAAGTGATAAGAATTCATTGTGTCCCCCTTACCCCCTTTATACATTGAAGTCTGAAGAGAATGATTGCTTGTTTTAGCCTGGAAAACTATACAGTCTGTGTGGCTCAGTACTGGTGCACGCATTTCTCACAGTCTTCACCTTACCTGTGCATTCTGCTCTAGTTGGGTCTTGGAGAGGAATACCACACTGAAGACATGTAGACATTAGATCCAAGTTCCTCCCCTAGGTCTGTAGCTGCTGCTTCCTGTTTAAGCATCCTAGTTCAGACAAGGTCACTAACACTTTTTACCTAAATAAGCCTACTTCTTTAATAATACTGAGATTTCACACAAGGCCTCATGTGGCTTCTTTTGGAGCTTTGATTGTAGATGTCTGTAGTGGTTTGAATATGCTTAGCTCAGGAAGTGAGTAGCACTGAGGAGGTGCGATCTTGTTGGAGTAGGTGTGGCTTTGGTGGAGGAAGTCTGTCACTGTAGGGGTGGGCAGTGAGACCCTCCTCCTAGCCTTGTTGGAAACAGTCTGCTCCTGTCTTTCTTTGTTCTTTGCTGCTCCTTTACGTCTACCAGGAAGGTGCCATGTTCCCTTCTTGATAATAATGGACTGAACCTCTAAACTTGTAAGCCAGCCCCAATTAAATATTATCCTTTATAAGACTTGCCTTGGCCATGATGCTTCTTCACGGCAATGGAAACCCTTAACTAAAGACAACATCCTAGGATTGTACTCCATCAGCATCAGGCATAGGGGGCATGCTTCTTGATCCTCAAACTGGGAAGATACAGGACTGTTTCTCCATTGGTTAAGTTGACATCTACGAGTGAAGCCTTCTCACTTAAGAGTGAGGTACCATCTGAAAGAATGTTGTGACTTGGCTTTTTCAGTACTTCTTTATACTCAGAGCCTAGAGCTTCTTCCTCCATACACTGAGATAAGCTACACCAAAGGCCATCAATCATGGCTCATAAGCCAACCATGTCCCAACATTTAATAAAGTTTTATTAGAACACAGTCGTGTCTGTTTGTTTATATATTGTCTCACAGGATCAGCACCAGATTCTGTACTGGGACTTGGATAGAAATGTCATTGGTTTAGGGACTTATAGTCAGAGATTTTCTTCCTTCCAAAATCTTTTTTTCTCAAGTGCATAAAGGTGGAAGCAGAGGCTGCCTGATGTGGATGATCTGAGACGTGTTCTACTGAACCTCAGCTCTGTAGGATGCCTCTAAAGAGTTTAAGAAGTCAAAGATGAGAAATGTCTTCCTCAGCCTCCTCTTAAAGAGTCACAATGTATCTAGTTCAAAATCCTTAAGTGGGGCTAAAAAGCTTATTTGGGCCGTTTTTCTAACAAAAACTGGCAATGGGGTTATGTTATACATGTGAATCTTAGTCATAACCTACAAAAGCAGAGATAGATTTTGGAAACAGTCTAAGAGAAAGAGTCAGTTCCCTGGTCTTTAAGGATTATTTGTTATTATAGAATATTCTAGCAGGGTGCATCAAGACCACACGTACTTTGTGTGTGAAGCAGAATCCAGGATACCAAGAGTTCTTTCATCCTTAATGACTCTCAGGCAGAGCTGGGAAGGGGCCCAAACACCAGTATTATGGATAATGGGATTAAATTACAAAAATAGGTCCCCTTTTGGGGCCTCTTGTTCCTTGTCTCCCCCAGCTCTGCTGATGTTAGTAGCAGCCATGGGGAGGAATCTGCCTTTTGGGAACCTCATAGTCCAAGCATGGAGAAGACACATAGAGAATGAGAAGATGCAACCCCACTAGAGGCTGGATCATACATTGGCATGGGCATTGAGGAAACGGGCAGGGAGTATCTTGTTACTTGGTTCAAATGGAACTCCAAATTGGACATTTTTTTTTAATTTAATTTTTTTTTTTTATAAATAAAAAATTCTTGGGCAAATCTGTGAGGTAGTTTCTTACTGATAATCGATGTGGAGGAGCCAGTTCTCTGTAGATGGTGCCAACTCTGGGCAGGTAGTCCAGCTAGTGTGTGCTGCCTAATTGGTAGCAATTGAGTGTCTGAGAGATCTCAGGGGTCCAGGTTAGTTGAGACTGCTGGTCTTCCTACAGGGTCACCCTCCTCCTTAGCTTCTTCCAGCTTTTCCCTAATTCAACCACAGGGGTCCCTGACTTCAGTCTACTGGTTGGATGTAAATATCGAGTCTGTCTCAGTCAGCTGCTTGTTGGGCCTCTCAGAGGACAGCCATGTTAGGCTCCTGTCTGTAAGCACAACATAGCATCCGTAAAAGTGTCAGGCCTTGGAACCTCCCCTTAAGATGGGTCTCAAATTGGGCTGGCTACTGGACCTCCTTTCTCTCAGTATTTTCTCCATTTTTGTCCTGGCAGTTCTTTTAGGCAGGAACAACAAATTGGATATTCTTGCTGTGGTTTATGGTTCACTAACTCAGGGAAGTTAGGAACTCTTGTCTTCCATGGGAAGAGGCCCTAAAGACAGAGCTTCTTCTCTCCCGATTCCCATGGCAAGGAAGATGAGTAAACTATCACAAAACCACACCCTGGCTGTGGGTCCTGTTGTCTGAGAACCATCATGGGAGCCTTTTAGACTCCAAGACAGCCAAGGAAAAATAAGGCAGGCAGATACAAGTGGGAAAGTAATGGGAATGTACTGGAACATTAAAGCATGGGCCCGAGGAGGAATTTTGGTATGGTTCAATTCTGTGGGCTCAGGCCTGGCCTCAGGAGACATAGAGAGAAGACACAGGCTTATGCAGTGGAAAGTAAATAAGCCAATCTGTGAAGCAGAATTAACCATACTGAGAAAATGAGTGGAATACCCGACAAGTAATTTAAAAAGCTGAATGAAGTAGCAGCAAGATTCTTTAACTGAATCAGAATAGCAAGCCTTTTAAGGGTCAGGACAATTAGATGATGGGAAGGCAGCAGAAGACTGGGGAGCCCTGCGCTGCTGATGGACAGACACATTACTGTGACATGTCTGTACACCACAAAAGCCTTAGTGTGCTGCTGCCCTCTGAACAGATGACTTCATCATTTCTAGTGAGCAGAGGCAGAAAAGGAAAAGTTTCATGAGCAAAGATGTCCACGCAATGTATTTCACAAAATTCTAACTCCAAATACCAGGAGCTTTAAATGTTCATCAGTAGAGGGAGGGCTAAGCAGATGGACGTCTGAAGACAATGGAATAGTTTTAGAATAAAAATATAGAGATTCTTCTAAATCATTTGAAAAGAATATACAAAACTGTGCTATGCTAATTCCTATGTATCTAATTTCTAGTATATGATAATAAATGTTAAAAATATGTATTTATGAATGCTGACTATGAATACTTTGATGTTTTTTCTTTATGTGTTTTCTACGATAATCATATATTATGCTAATTTTTCTTTTTAAAGTAGTTCTTTGAAAATTTTCTGCAGCGTATTTTGATCATATTTAGCTCTTGCTAGCCCCTCCCAGATTCACTCCCTTTCTCTACCCATCTGCCTTTGTATTTTATTTTTTAAGTATGATGCTTAGAACCAGAATATGTGAATAAACTCCCTAGACCTCCAGAGACTGGAGTCTAATTGTTTTGGAATAATCTAGAGATGCTTCTTGGATGAACTGAGTCACAAAAAGGCCCCATATCACAGGAGCAGTGCCTCTGTAGGAAGCAAATGTAGCAGGTCTTATTAGTCTCATGTAGCAGCTGGGCAGCCTCAGGTCCCTGAGTGAATGCTTTGCTCAAGGTCAGGTGTCCAGCATTAATACTCAAGAGGAGATCCCACCTCCCAATTACCATCACGTGGTCTTTTCACTGACCCCAGCTGCCTGGTGACTAGAGCAGCCTATGGGCATCTGCTCATTATTTCGCAGAGCTCGTCATCTGACGGCTCGTCTGACTGCACAAGCAAGCCTGAGACACCTGGCCTTGGCAGGCTGCTTTGCTCCCATCTCCTTATATGTCTCAGCAGCCATTTTGGGCAAATCACCAGGGCAGCTGCTTGGGGCTGGCAGCACCAGGAGGCCAGCTTCAGCAGGATTCAGAGAGAGATTACCTTTCCACTGAGGCAGAGCATAGCTACAGGTATCATTGGCTCCGCTCTGCGGTGCCACATACTGAGAGTGACTTTGTAGTCTCAAAATCAATTTGACAGAACAAGGCTTGGCGAGACGTGTGTTCTGGGTTCTTTGCAGGTGTCCTGGAAGAAAACAGTCAGAACTGTTGTCAGGGAGCAAATGTGCTGTGAAACAGTCTGAAGAAGAAGAGGAGGTGGCTCGGGGTAAGAAACAGGAAACTTGGTGTCAGACAGACATGGCTCTGCGTCCTGCCGCATTCACCTCCAAGGGAGGTGCTATAGCCTAGCCACTGAGTCTTGTTTTCTTTATTGTCCTATGGGCAGGGTGGCACCTGCCTCACAGCATGACTGTATTCTTCTATAAAGATGCTGCTATGACTAATAAAAATGATGACTTTATTTTAAAAGCTTTACTACTTTCCATTCAATATAATTGGGTCGTATTTTATTTAATTCATAAACATGTTCTAACCAAACGGTACATTATGGGACATGGAGGAGCAGTTTGGAATAATTAGAGCTTTTTTGAGAGACTCTGAGAAGGACGGGCACGTGGCTTTTAGGAGGTTTGTATAGCTAAGTGTGGAGTAATGCAAGCCCAAAGGAGCAGACTGGTTTAGAACCCAGGAGTTTGGCAATACAAGAGAATTGTAAAAGTGAGGGTGGCATGGTGTTGCAGGAAATATTTAAAAAGCATGTTCTTGCGCTATGCCCTGATTCTCTCATGCCTTGTCAGGCTGGCTGGCCAAGCACTGGCGAGCAATAGCCAACCTGCTTTCATCTCATGAAGCTCTGAGTCAGAGCTCACTAGGTTCCCACTGGCAGGTCACTACTACGCCAGCCCCATGCTTCAATACCCCCACGGCCTTTGTGGGCCACATCAGGCACACCCACGCTTTGCTGCTGTACCTTTCTCTCTGGAACCCAGACAAGCTGCCACGTGAAGGAAAACGCAACACAAACTTAGTTCAGAAACAATGATAACTCAATCTCTAGGTGCATCAAGTAAAACCTAATCTTGTAAACTTTATCAAAGTCTGATTCCTCTGGTGGTGAATCCTTATGGATCTGCCATGATACCAGGAAACTCTACTAGCTACATCTTACCTACTACATGCTGTCCCTGTTCCAAAAAGCACCTCTCTCTCTCTCCTCCTCCACATCTCTTCTCCTCTCCAACCCAGAAGTCTCCCTTACATGCCCAGTGATTGGCTCTTTTATTTCTTAGGGGATTGGTTCACAAGAACCTCCTTGTCTGAAGCCCCTCACAGGAGGGCAGAATTAGAATACAAAAAGCCCCAGGGCTATCTACAACAGCATGGAAGGTGGCATTTGGCTGAGCTTGGATGCAAACACTTGCATGGTTGAAGCCACACTCATTCTGTTCTCCTGCCTCTGCTGCAGAGGCGTCTGGGCTTCCCTGAATCCCACCACTCTTTGATCCACTCAAAGCTTCTCCGGCTGTCTCACCTGCCTGTCCATCCAGGGGTCACCAGGTTGGTCAACACCTTTCCCCGACTCTCTGTACTCCCCTGTAGCTCTGTCTTAGAGGCTGGTATGGAAGAGTGCAGAGAGATTCGATACTAGATGGAACCTGACAGCCTCAGCTAGTGTATCCATTGTGTGGCCAAGGACAAACGATTCAGTCTCTCTGATAGTGGTCTTCTCAGATGAAAATGTGAATCAGAATGGTAGGCACCAGGTTTCAAGCACTTCTGTCCCACACATTGTGTAAAGAGCTGTAAAGGCACTGTTTCCCTTAGACTTCCTGGGTATGAGGTGGACAACGATGTGCTGGAAGATTTTAAACAACTGATTCTGGAAAAGCAAGCCTTGACTTGTGCTTTGCCAATTTCTGTAGTGTATGCATTTTCATTGTGGCTAACTAATTTCAACCTACCAACTTGGTGCCATTAAACATTGAAAGAGTAGGAGATGTACAGTCAACTCTCCCAAGCCAAGAGAGCTGGCCTCTAGCATACCTTTGGAGTAAAGGAAAGAAGAGCTATCAGCCACTTGCATTTATGAACATGGAGGCTCATCTTCAGAGGTCCCAGGGACTTTCCTTGCTCACATAGGCATAAGGAGAGGACATCCCTCTTAATCAGGCTGTCTTACTAGAACCTGTGACATTTCTGCTTCATTCCACTACGGAACTATCAGAAGAGTCACCTATAACCAGGGCAGGATTTTTTGTTTTTGTTCTTGTTCGCATGTGTGTGTGTGAGTATTCACATGTATATGTGCACACATGCATAAACAGAGTATATATGCACATATGCATGCATGCATGTGGAGGCCAGAGGTTGGTATGGTTCTCTTCCTTGATGTTTCACCGGATTTGCTGAAATGAGCCTCATTTGAACCCAGAGCTCACTGACTCAGCCAGTCTAGCCAGCCAGCTAGCTCCAGGGACCTCCACCTCTGCCTTCCAAGTGCTGGAATTACAGTCAGCTCATCACGTCTGCTGGGAAATCCAACTCTCATCCTTTTGTTTACCTGGCAAGTGTTTTACCCACTGAGCCATCTTCTCAATCTTTTTTTTTTGAAATAAGGTCCACCATTTGTGAGAACCTTCCTCCCTCAGTCTTCCAAGTGCTTGGATTACAAGCCTGTGCTGTCATGCATGGCTAACCAGGATAGGTTTGATGTGACTTAGTGCTTGTCAGATAGTGAGTGCTCAGAATGGCAGCTGTGGAGATTATGTTGTTGATGATGTCACCATTCCGGTCCATCCTCAGCTGCTGGGTGGAAGCTTTTGTAGAACAGCAGAGGGGGCTCTGAGGCAGCTCCTTCCATTTCTCTCACCTTATTTCTGGTCATTCAGATCTTTACCTAGCTTGCTGGCTTAAAAAAAATATTTTGAAAATGTTTGGAAAAATGCTTTCTCTATTAAATGACCTCAGCAGCGCCAGAGGGCAGTTTGTTATTTCACACTATTTAGCACAAAGTCTCACATGGATTCAAGATGATCCACATCTGAAAGTACAAGAATGGCCAGTGGTCCAAGCTGGTCCCTATGTGGGTGGTGAGGGAGAAACAGAGCTCATGCCTCTGGGTCATTTTCTGCTAGGAACAGAAGCCCCCAGGGAACCTGTGCCTTTACCTTCAGCCATGTAAAGAAAATGGCTCTCAACCCACTGCAATTTCATGAAAGCCATGACATATTCTGGCTACCAAACACCACAGAGTTCAGAGTATGGGCTACAGGAAAAGAAAAGGCTATAAACATGGACTGAAGGTTTCTTTGGGCATCATTTAGGAGGCTACTGAGAACATGTAAGGATACTTATGGGGGATATAGATAGAAAGATGCAGGTTCTTTCATAGTCTTTGGCTGGGGAAGAAGTTCTCCCTGCGGACAGAACCTGCACTTCCTTTGACATCTCTTAATGGCAGCAGCTTCATCCAGATGACCAGTCTCAGGGAAAATGGTTCTCAGTTGGGGAGCCCAGCCAATGGTAAGCAGCACAAACAAGCACATGGAAGCCTTGCTCTGTAAACTGTCTGCTTTCATTCTTCAGACACACTGTGACGTGTCTCTATGACACGTGTATTGAGTGGAAAGAGGTGTAAGAAGCTTTGGTAATACTGTACTAAGGATTTCACAAATACCTGCTGCTATTTGACTCACTCAGTTCACCATCTTATTGGGGATGCTATTAGGTTTTCTTTAGGTAGAAACTAACTCAGAGAGTTCAACACACTCTGAGAGCTACAGAGCTAAAAGTGGTGGGGTGAGTTGGTGCCTCTGCTTTTGGTTATGGGCGATATACTCAGAATGACCATCGCTGGATGGCCTGCTGAGTCCTGGCCTCCAGACTGCCTCTAGGAAGCTGCCCAACATTTAGCCTATGACTCTTGGGAACAATGTGCTTTCAAATGCATTCTCATTGCTCACTTGCTTTTCTCTTCCAAAGAATGCCACATGGGCAAGCATCAAGCCTGGTTGGTTGAGAGCATCTGGCTAGAGGAAGGCCATGACTTTCTCTGGCCTCTGGACCTTTTACTCAATCCAACATTGATTGTGCCAGACCTGCACCAATCAACTTCCTACATGCCAAGGACTATTCCTACATAGGTTGGTGCCTGGGACTCTGGAGACCTGAAAGACTGAGCCATGCTTTTCTGAGAAAGAGACAAGCACTAAGTTCTTATTGTTACTGCCTCGATTCAAATCCCCGGTGGCTGCATAATTTGTAAGGTTTAGGGGGAAGGAGAAAATGAGTGACCTTGATTTAATGAGTATTAAAAATTCCAAGGCAGTGATAGGAAAGCATTAAACCAAGAGCAAGTGTTCCTGTATGCAGAACCCTGAATGAGAATACAGGTCACATAGCCACGAAGCCAGCTTGATCTCACCCAGACCTTGACTACCCTGATCTCTCCTGCAGCCACAGTGACATTTCTTGCTCATGATTCTGTATCAATGCCCCAATCCCCAGCTCTGCATAACAAAGGCCCAGGTGAGCATAACTGTCCCTCTTGCACTGGTTTCTTTCCCTTAACACTGTTAACATTTGGGACCTGATCATTCTGCTGCAGGCCTCTATTGTGCCCTTTAGGACACCTGGTAGCTTCCCTGCCCTTTACATGTCAAGATGCTAGATATCAACAGCATCTACTCTTTGTTCCTGAATCATGTTGATCAAAAGAATCTCCAGACATTTTCAAACATCTTATGGAAACGAAATCATTCCCAGCTGAGAATCATCAATGTAGGACCAGAGACGTTATGTAGAGACAGATCCATGGGTACCATGGATAGCAGAAGAGGAGGCAGTCCTTCACCTACTTTTCAGTCAATCTCAGGCTGGCTTTGGCTCTATGGGAAGAAAGGGATGAGGGTCCAGTTTCTCCTCCTGACATCTTAGTACCTTATCCTTGAAACATCAACATCCTCTGATAGAGCATCAGATCTGACTAACTAAAACGTCTCTTAAAAAAAGATTTTCAGCTTATATTAACATTGAAGTTTTTTTTTAGAAATTCTAGAAATTGCCTAGGTGAAACCAATTTCCGGAATCCTAGAATATGAAAACTGAGGCCCAGGGAGGTGCAACCACTTGTCCAGAATAGTGGCTTTTGGGATCTAGTTCCCAGTTTCCTTTTGTAAGGTCATATTGACATGATTTTCTTTGAAGATCAGATCCATACTCTAAAGCCATATGGTGAGCTTGAGTTGCCTCAGCCTTCCCGTGTTGGAGAGTGGGATTTAGGATAAAGAAAAGGCTATAAACATGGCCTGAAGGTTTCTTTGGGTATCATTTAGGAGAGAGACTATTGAGGGCACATAAGAATTCTTACGTGCCCTCAATAGGGCAATCCCTCCCTCCTTCCCTCCCTCCCTTCCTTCCTTCTTTCCTTTCTTCCTTTCTTTCTAATGATTTACTTATTTTTATTTCATGTGCATTGACTGGTGGTTTTTGCCTATATGTATGTCTATGTAAAAGTGTCTGAATCCCTGGAAGTGGAGTTACAGACAGTTTGCTAGATGTTATGTGGGTGCTGGGAATTGAATCCTGGGTCTTCTGGAAGAGCTTAATCACTGAGCCAGGTCTCTACTCTCTGGAATGTTTTATATGACCTAATCTAGCCAATCAGAGTGAATCTCTGGTACTTTCTATCATGAGGATGAGACCTGTGGGGTTGGTGGGTCAGTTAGATGGAATCTTGGGGTTCTGAAGTTGACTTCTAGAAAGAACCCTGGTGAAAGCTGGGGTGGCATGGTACCTGGCTGAGCCAAGGATGGACACCAGAGTCCCAGCAGGCCTGAATCAGCTGCAGTCAGCTCAGGTCTGTGGACATGTGCTAGGCTGGACTTCTCAGTTTTGTGAACCCATCAAATTCTTCTGGTATCAGCTAATCTGTGTTGAGCTCCTAGAATTTGTATTCAAACGGATGGTGACATATCAGGGACTTCAGGTGCGTCGAAGCTCTCCTGATCTCACCCAAATCCAAGCTCAGGGCTTATTGGTTACAAGATGCTACCCATATGGGGTTGGGTAAGAGTTTTGATAAGGTGAAGTTATGTGTAGTTGCCTAAGAATCAGTCTCCAGCAACAGACAGTGCTCTGGTCCTAGTAGCACATACTTACCATGCTGCTCTGAGCATTCTCTGCCAGTCGTTAATGTCTTTGTGGGGAGCATCTATCTTGAGATAGAAAAGAGAAATCCTCAAGAGTCTTTTAGATTGACATGAAAGAAGGGCTTTGATTTTTTTCAAATCCAGTGTAGAAGTGTGGAGATGTGTTTCTGTTTCAAAAGAAATTTATCTTTCAAGCATCTTCAGGATTGAAGTTCATCAAGTGAATTTTTCCTTCTAGCCATTAAAATGAGCTGGTGGAGGCAGCCTGGATGCACACCTAGTTTTTTTTTTTTCCATTTTGCTACTCCATGGCTCCACCTTTTACAGTGGGCAGAGTGCAGTTTTCCTGCTAGGGCTCTGGGCTTTGCAGAAACCTTCTTGGTCCTGGAGCATCTTCCATTAGTATGGGCAAATGCAAGGTGGATAAAATATTGTGCAGAATGGGAGGAAGAATGACAGAAGGGATGCAGAGTGGCTGTAGGAAGTGGTGGACAGGTGCCCAGTCCAAAATGGGATTAAAAAAGACTTCCTGGCAGACACCTTGGAGTTTTAGAGGATTAGTGGGGATTAGGGAGGAGAAGAAAGAAAGGGGGTTCCAGGCCAAATAAATGGCAGGTGACCAACAAAGCAGTGGCATTTGAGACACTTGATATTATTGGTGCTCTTCATGTGGTCAGCTCAAAGGTACCATGGCTGAGAGGACTTCCCCATTGCTCACCCAGGGAGCATCTTCTTCTGGCTTCCCCTCATTTCTCCTGAACAGTATAGGCCTAAAACTTTATTAAAGCCTTTGTCAAATCTCATACTAACCTGCTTGCCCCTTTGATGGTTTGCTTTGAATTGCACATCTTTGCACATTCAGAGAGGGGAGTTGGTCCCTTCTGTTCATTCCTGAATCCAGCACCAAGAAGGCTTCAATAAGTAATGCTGCAGAGATGAGATGCAATGTGTGTGTGTGTGTGTGTGTGTGTGTGTGTGCGCGTGCGTGCATGCTTGCATGTGCATACGCATATGCATGCATGCACATTTGCACTGGAAAGATGGTGGGAAGTCCCATTGCATGGTGCCTGTAAAGACATAAGTCAGTGCCCATTAGTTTTAAGGACATATGGAACTACTGAGAGGATTTATGATGAAGTTTTATTTAGTTGGTTGGGGCCTTAGGAACAACATCTCTGGTAGCAATGACCAGGGTGGCTTGAGCAGGAGGAAGAAAGAGCTATTAAGAGACTGGTAGGGCAGAAGGAAGGGACTGGGACCGATGTAGAAGGAGACATTTGAGATACTGAATGTAATTGAAGCCATAAGACTTGGGACTGGAAGATGGAAGGAGGCTGTTCGTAATGATGCCCAAACTTCAGATCTAGGTTCCCTGACACTTGTGATGCTCATAAACATTGCAAAGGGGCTTCTGAGAAATGGGCAAATGAGTGTAGATTCAGAGACATGTCCACTTAAGAGAGAAACCTCAGTTAGAGGTGAATTATTTGTGCATAGTCAGTTACAGTTGACAGGGAGAGCCACCTAGGCAGTCCCTGAAGGAGGCTGTGAAATGAGGAAGAGATTCGTCAACAAGCAAGTTGACAGCACTGCTGAAGCCATGCCTATCATTTGAACCAAGACAGCCAACTTTGATCCCACGTGGTCTGCCTGTCCCATCAAACATCTTCATGACCAGTGGATGATAAAGTGACAAAGACTCTTTGCCTAGAGGAGAGAGCCTCAGCCAAGGAAGTGAGAACACAGGTTGAGTGAGTAGCCCAGGACAGATCTGTAAGTAGAAAACTGGAGTAAGATGTGGGAAGGAAGTTCCCATCCCCCATCTGGGCATGTGCATCTACAAACACATATTCAGATATGTACGTGCACACGTAAACACACCGCAGAGAACTTGCAATAAATAGGAACAGTTTCTTCATTGATTTTGCTGCAGTGAACACTCCCTTCGCATGCATATGCTCTAGTTTATTTAGCCCCACTTCTCCTGATGGACACGTAGACTTTACATGCTTCCACTGTGCCAGGCTGGCAGAGGCTTTGTTTGTGTGTGTGTATATATGCGTAGGCTAGATTCTCAGAAGAGAGACTTCTATTGGTGTCTCCCGCTTAGACCCATATTGCTGATCTGCTATCTAGCCTAAGTGTGCCAATTTCTGCTGCCTGAGGTAGATGAGCATCTGTCCTCACATCCTCACCAGCAAAATGTGACATCAAGATCTGTGATCTCTGCCAGTGCAACAGTTTTTAAAAATGACATTATAATTGTCACTTTGCATTTATCAAATGTCAGTGACACCATCTTAAGTGTTCAAGAACCAGTTTCATCTAAGTGACTCCTAGAATTTGAGTTTATCTTACCTCACTCCCTTTAGAGTTTGGTTTGTTTTGCACCTCTCCCCCTTACCCCTAGATTTTTTGGGACTCGTTGTATTATAGGAAATTAGGAAATGTCTCTTGTCTTAACTGCACACCCTTTTAAAAGCAGTAGACACACTGTTTTTTGGTTATATTCTTACTATGCACCTATGCCTTGCTCCCTCTGGCGTCTACCTAGGGTGTCTACTCAGTTAACATAGAGGAAGACAGGAGTTTGGAGGTTAAGATTGAGCCAAATAAGCAGGTGAATTCTTGTCAGTAGTAGATTGCGAGAGTTCCTTAGGACCAGCCTACTAGTGAATGCTGCAGACATGGACAGCCATGAGCACACACCTGCTGGGGGCTGGGAAAAGAGAGCTGTGTTTATTCAGCCTCTTACAGAACTGTCATACATCCAATAACCTTGGAACCAAATAAAATCGATATCTTTAAAACAGACTTAGAGAAACTGGGGTCATAACCTCAAGCCATGGGCCAGAAATAGCACGGTATAGTCTTCAGATAAATTTGATGGGTGTAATGAACAGGCAAAATGGTCAAGAGACAGCTGGAAGGGCAGGTGGGTGGCAGGTGATTCATATGTTAACCACTGTCAACCCACATTTGTCATGTGCACTCTGAGCCAGGCCTAAGGTACACAGAGATCCTGCCTTTGAGGAATTCACAGAGCAGATGAGCAAACAGATGATACCAGAACTGTGTGACAAGGACTCTGGTAGAGAAAGCATGAGAGAGTTGGGAACCCCCAAGAGGGCAGCCCAGTCTGTCTGGAGACATTTAGGAATTTTCCTGGGTGAGGTGACATCTAAACAGAATTCTGACAGAGAGGTAGTCGCTGGGTCAAAGTGTGTACTGAGTGAGAATTACCAGGGAGACAAAGTATTGAGGCGAAAGTTGCAAATGGGGAGATCATTGTCCTGCCGGGAAATGGCAACTGTTCCACCTGGCTTACATAGAACAGAGGATTCCATCAGAGGCATGGATGAGAGTGTATGTTAGGGAGACTGGGAAAGCCCTGAGGAACTGTGTGGGGTCAGGGCTGGGCACTGCTGTGGAGGCAGAAGGATTAGATGCCTCATCCTTGGGAGAGGAGTTGATGCATGACACATAGTCCTTCTTTCTAAGAGCTTCCATGGCACTCCTAAAACAGTGGCTTTCCCAAGCGAGAGCTGTCCTATCCACAATGGTGTAAGGGAATAAAGAAGGGGCACTCAGACAAAAGGAATAGGATGTGTCCAGAGCCACAGGCCTGCAAAGGTTGGAGCATCCTTCCTGGTGAGAATCTCAACGGAAGTAAGTATGGTGCCCGGGGTAGGTGTGCAACTGGCATCTGTCTTCTTGGGCCATGGACAGTCCTGTGAGGGAAGCCGAAGGAGAATGCTATGCAGACTATCTGCAATGTATTCTCTCTTTCCTCCTGGGCCCGTGGCTGTAGCCTAGAATTCTGGGCTTTCTAATCAGTCTCGGTTGCTGGAGAAAAAACTCCAAGCTGCAGAGTAGAGAGAGCAGAGAGTTGGAAAACCTTGTAACAGTGGTCGCACGAGGATGTGTCTCTTCCAGCAGAGATACCAGCAGCTGTTTCTCACCGAGGCAGCCAAGCAGAAATCCAGAAACAAGCATGGATTTCCCACGCAGACACACAGTAGAACTTGTAAACCTAGCTTTTCTTTTCTACCCAAGCCTCCTGCTGAGAAGAAATATGGACTCCCAGATTTTGGAGTCTCACACTGGGACATTTCCTGCAGGGAAACATTTTACCTCTATTCAATAGATGGACAGGAGACCAAAGCAGGGCCATGTTTCTGGATGAGGTTTTCATTAGAAGATGATTTTCCTCACCCGAGGACCTGACACTTTGCCAGCCTCCCTTGGCTGCACATTGTGCTGTGTGGAGAGTCAGGCTACCCTAGAATAGAGTGCCTAAACTAATGGCCGTGGTCTTGCCAGCCCCAGAGAGTGGCAGGCAGCTGTTATTTTCATTTGGAGGACTCAGTGCTGTGAGACAGGCCTCACCTCCCATCTCAGCAGGAGCCTTGGGAATCACACGCTCAGTGGCAGCTGTGTTGTTGTAGATGTGACAGTAAATATCCAGAAAATTGAGCACTTTCTGGTCTTCAATTTAAGAAGTCATTTGCTGGATGGTGCTAAGTAAGAAGAGCCATTTAACTTGAGAAAGCACTCATGTGCCTCTTTCCTTAATTAAATGGAAAGACAGAAACAAAACCTGGCCCAGGGAAGCCCTGGGCTTAGAGTGGAAAGGCCCTGGAGGGAGGACTCAGATGGTTCCCTGGTCTGGTTTCTGTTTCTATTTCATGCGTGGCTGGGTGGTGGGTACTAGCTGGCATGCATATTCTGAGACCTAAATCCTTCCTGGCAAGAACCAAGTGTCAGGGCAACATGGAAAAGTGGTGGTCAGGAAAAGCCCGAGGAAGTGACTATAAATTATGATTTCACCAAATTTAAACACTGAAGCCTTAGCTTCCACGTACCTATGTTGGGCAATAATGCTATGTGAGACCATGCGGCTGCCATTATGAAGCATCCATTAAGAACGGTGTCCTTTCAAGCAGAGGGAGAGACACTGGAGTCCTGCATGCATAGAGAAAAGACCATGTGAGGACACATTAAGGAGAAAGTTATCCACGAGCCTAAGAGAGTTTTCAGGAGAAACAAAGCCTGCTACTACCCCTGATTGTTGACTTCTAGCAAACAAGTTTCTGCTGTGTACTCCCCTAGTATGTAGTCGAGTGGTCCTTTGTTATCTGAGTGGGAGTAGGTCCCAGACACCAGATCCATGGATATACAAGTACTCTGTGTAAAGTGCTGTTGGCTTTGCTACCCATTATGCACCCTAGTGTACTTTGATCTATTTTTACATTGTTTATAATTCTAATGCAATGTGAACCCTATGTTCTGTAACTGCCATTATGCACTAATGCTCAGGGAATAATGAGAAGGAAAAACTGTACATGTTCAATACAGACACTTTTTTTTGGAGATATTTTTGAACCAAGGCTGGTTGAAATCTATGACATGAAGTCAGTTGATAAGGAGAGTGAGCTGTTAAGTTCAGTGATCTGACTATTGCAGTGCCCTATCTGAGCAGGCAGTACAATACGTGGGAGAACCTCAGGGGCCCAGGCTAGTGAGACTCTCAGAGGGGAGAGGAGGTGGCTTAGGTACTAGGGTAGGATTTCTGTTGGGATGGAATAGGTGCTCTCCCTGGCTTCCTGCGCTGCAGATTTATCCTCTCAACTGGCCTTCCTTGGGCATTTTGCTCTGGTTTGGCTACTGGAACAGAAGAGCTTGAGGTCCCTTTGGTTTAGGAAAATATTCCTCCTTCAGTTTCCTTGTGGAGGGAAAAGGAAGGCCTATCTCAGGCCTCAGCTCAGGCCTTCCCTAGCTCAGGTGGTACCCAGAAACTGTCTCAGGCCAGTAAGAAGCTCTGAAAGTCAACACTGGACTCTGTCATCAAGGACATCACTAAATACAGCTTTCCACCCTTGACCAGAATCAAGAGCCAAATAGACCTTTTTGTCTTTTTAAGTTATCCAGTCTTATATCACATACTTTAATATAGTAACAGAAGACTAGCCTTGTCTGCCCCCTTTTAACAAAGGTATACTTGGGAACCTAGAAGAGTATAAATACTCCCTGGACTTTCATCCCCAGATCCAGGGGAGGTGTCTCAGGAGTGCCGCCTCTTGTGACCCTCAGGAATGCTGCTGCTCAGTGGTGTCTGTGCTTTGCTTTCTCTGTCACCTTTCACATCTCTCTGGGTCAGAAGGTTGCTTCTTCCAGGCTGTCCACGTACTCTGTCTATTGTTATGGCATCACAAATGGGGGACACACAGGTGGCTGGGTTCTGATCTTCTCCCAACCCGTCTGCCCAGACGATACTACCTCACAGCTCCAGACTTCCTTCTGTTCTTATGCCTCCTGGGGGAGGGACACACACTAAACTTCCCTACACCACTGCACCCCTGAATAACTGACAATTTGATATTTGAAAATATTCCACTTGGTAGAGCATCTACTACTTACTATTCCATGTGTCGACAAAGATTCAGAGTTGTTCCATATTGTATTGTGCAAAATCAGGCAATACTCTGTGGACAGAGGAACCCAGCACATCCAGATATGGAGTCTTGCTGAGTTGTTTGCTAAAATATCCTTTGAATAACAAAATAAAAATTTCACAACTTTAAAATAATAGCTACGCATTTGCTAGAGAAATGACCTGGGGTCTGTACGCTTCTTTCAAATCATGTAGTCAAAACTTAGTGGGGGAGGGAAGGACGGAAAAGAGAGAATGATACATTGAAATTAAGTGACAAGGCATTTCTCAGATGTAGGTGAGTGTTCCCATGCCGATTTATTTATTTTCCTTTAAGACTAATATTTTTCTAAGTAAAATTTGGGGAGAAAAAAAGAAAACAGTAAAAGTCATCTGATGCTACACAAAAATTGAGTAATGTTAGTAAACCGTGAGTCTCGTGTGTGTGTGTGTGTGTGTGTGTGTGTGTGTGTGTGTGTGTGTGAAAGAGAGAGAGAGAGAGAGAGAGAGAGAGAGAGAGAGAGAGAGAGAGAGA
>JADRCH010000097.1:2206894-2242995 GCA_019843965.1 Rhynchomys soricoides | reverse complement strand
AGAGAGAGAGAGAGAGAGAGAGAGAGAGAGAGAGAGAGAGAGAGAGAAAATATGGAGAGAGAGACTCATGTCTTTTTATTAGGTATTGTTTTGCGAAACTACCTGGCATCCTCTGGCAGACGCTCAGTGTTCACAGTTTTAGTTCTGAACAGCCCACCTGACCCATTTCCCGTTCCTGCTCCCTTTTGCCTCCTCATGTGCACCCCTGGCAGCTTATTCCCCCTTTCTTCCCTTTCCTTCCTGTGGTTTTAAGCATGGGTCCTTGGAGGAGCAGGCTAGTTCTCCAAGTTGGCTATGGTGACTCTAGCAGCCTTGGATAAAGCTCTCCCCTGGAGATGGAGATTCCTCTATTCCCCAGGGGACCTCTGATGCTCAGACAGAAATTGAACCAGAATTTATATAAATGAAACCAAGTTTCCCTGTGCTTATCTGTTATTGCAAAACATAAAAGCAGTTGGTTTGATTTTCTCAAAGCTTAGAGTGTCTGTATGGGAAGAACTGTTTTAAAGTACGGGCCACGTGGCCTCTATGAAATCTTTGGGAGTCCCAGGGGATACCTCAAAGCTGAGCAGAAATCTCTGCAGCAGCTGAAATGAGGTACAAAGAGAGGCTGGGGGCCTGCCAGCCAGAGGACAGACACCACGCATATTAACATGCCATGGCCCACAGGGCAAACAGCTTGCCAAAGAGTGCCCCCAAATCAAAATCCCAAGTTCAGATTCTCTCAGGTATGCTGGCTGATTTGTAATGAGCTGCATCAAGCTGGACAACTTCATACACATCATACACACTATGGTGAGTATTAAGTAGTATACATTTAATTATTTAAACATTATGGGTGAGTCCCAGACAACATAGGGTAAAAGGTAGGGTGAAATGTTAGACCACCATCTCTCAGCACTGAAGACTCCTCTCTGCACTCATAGCTGACCAGGAGCTATCCTCAAGGACCCCCTTTGGCCCTTTCCTATGCTTTGTTCTGCATTGAGTGATCCATTCTGTGGTTTTCAATATCTCAGTGGGGCGCTAGTGTCCACTATAGACTCTTCACTTTATGTAGCTTTAGGGGGCTAAAGCTGTATTTGACTTCTGCAGTAGCTTGTTCTGGTCTTGGTGCTATGATGTCTACCTTCCAAGCATTGTTTTGGAATGTACAGGAATGGCTACTCCACTATCTTAGTGGGGAATCTCACACTGGCTGGGTGGAATACTGTATAGTTAAGACACATGTTCCAAGGTGGTTAAGGCTTGGTCCTCACCAAGCACACGTGAGAGATGCAGAAATCTTACGAAGTAGGTGCTAGTGAGAGATTATTGGGTCACTGGGAATGTGTCATTGACAATGGTAGGACCTTGGCCTCTTCCTCTTTCCCTATTTTCAAAATGCCTATCCTGAGGTGAGTGGTTTGTTTTACCACATATGGCTGGCAGTATGTGTAGACACAGGTCAAAACCAAGAGGGCCAGCAGCTCTGACACTTCTGAAGCTAAGATCTAAAGCAAACCTTTTTTATCTATAAGTTAATGGTTTACAATATTTGTTATAGTAACAGAACTCTGACACAGCTTGGTGTGTAGCCATCAACAAGTCAAAAATAGGGAGCCTAGCATCATCTTCAACTAGATCCAAGGAGAGGACCAAAACCCTTCAGAAGGTCAAATCTTGGGCCTAAAAGAACCATTTTCTTCACCCAGCACCTGAGCTGGGCCAGATGTTCCCCTCCACCCTCCCAGGCAGGAAGTCTTGCATTGGGACAACCTCATAGGCGATTCACCTAAAATCACACTGAAGACCAATTGCCGCCTGAGCCCCCATAGCATAAAGAGAGAGGCTGCTTAGTCTGAAGAGGGCATGGGCAGTTTTTGAGACTGAGATAGTTTAGTCAGCAGCCACACTAGAGGATAGGATCCGTTCTGGACAAGAACAGACAGTGGATCATTTTCCTCCAGAGTTCAGTATAAAATGGAAGATGAATCTGACCCATCATGGTGGGACCTAAACTCCCCCTGTTTGCTTTCAGAATCTCAGGCTCTTCCAGAGAAGATCCCTGATGCTATCCCCAAGGAATCCTTAAATGCCAGTGTGAGGCTGCCTTTATTAAGCTGTGTAGGAGTTCAGTGTGACTACAGTAATTACCATAAGCCTGACCACTTAAGACAATGCGGCTTTGTTCTCTCACAGTGCTGCAGGTTGCAGCAGGGCCTCACTTTCTCCAGAGGCTTGTCCTTGTCCCTCCTAGCTTTTGATGGATTCTGAAGTTCCTTGTCTTGTGCTTGCCTCACTCCAGTCTCTGCTACGCGGTCAGACTGCTTCCTCCCTTCCCATACTGTCTCCTCTCCATCCCTAAACAGTCTGCAGCAACTACATTCAGGGCTCTCCTGGATGGCCTAGTGTGAGCTTCTCTTCCCTAAACCCTTAACTTAATCCTGCCTTTTTTCATACAAGGTGATAGACAGTCCAGATTCTGGGCATTAAGAAAGACATGGATGTGCAGCATTGGGGGAGGTGCCACCACCATTCACCTGCTCTGTATTCTGAACTATTGTTGGAAAGGCATGCATCTTCTGCTGCTTTCTAAGACTGAGCAGATCTTTTGGCCCATAGGGAGTGTCCACTTGGTGATAGTGAGCCAGAGGGCTGGATTCGTGGACGAAATGCACACATTCAATAGCTGTGAATCTTAAGCCGTGTCAGTGGCTGGAGGGAAGATGGTATAAATCCCTTTCCTGTCCCTGTCCCTGACAGAGCAGCCTTCTCTCCTGGTAACAGGTTTTGAGACAAAGCACGGCTTGGTTTTCTCTGGACTGTGTTTGAGTCTGGTGCTTGTATTATATTGCATAAGGCATAAATATTTGGGGAGCAAAATCGATTCTGGAGCAGTGGAGGAGGGATGGTAAGTGGGATGTTTGATTTTTATTCTTTTGGGGAAACCAGAGGCTATATACGTACTGGAGTGTGATGTTTCTGCTTCTTTTTCCAAAGGGTCATGACTGTACTGTGATATGAGCGAGCTACTCCATGGCCACCTTAGGTGAATTAAAAACTTCCAAGAGGTTTCAAGGCTCCAGGATGGCAAGAGGGGAGCCAGTGTGAACTCTGCTAGTAATGGTACTCATGGAGAGAACTTCCAGGGCTGGGTAGCAGCCTATCAATTCCCCTTACCAATCTCAGACTGGACTCAGCCTGAGCAAATGACAGGTGAATCAGAAGACAGATGGGTGGGTGTGGCTTTCAGAGCCCAGGAAGGGCATGGGAGCCCCAGAGAGTACAACCTTGATTCTGGTAAGACCCTGTGGTCAGAAAATAAAGTCTCACTTGGCAGCATCACATTCCTTCTGTGTCCTTAGCAGCAGAGTGCAGTCTCCAGTGCTCATCTGTGACCTTTTATCCAGTAGTCCTAAAAAATCTATAGTGACCTTGTGTGTATGATGGTGACCTTGTGAGACCTGCTGCCCAGGCAGCAAAACAAAGGGCCTTCTGGCTGTTCTTTCTCCTTAACTTATCTTCAAGTCTTGGAGCCTAGAGAGAGAGTTCAGAACAGACCTTTATCTGCTTCTCCTGTTTACTTTCCCTTTCTCTTAGGGAAAGTAACGTGGGATTTCTACTCCTGATCCCCAATTAAAAGAGATTCCACACCTGCCATTTGCCATTTTCTCTCCATCCTTTCTTCCCTCTGCTTTGGAGACACCTCATTTATGCCAGAGACAGTGGAAAGCACATACTTAAATGTTTTCTAAATTTCAGCCCCATTTTAATTAATCTGTGATACGCATAGAAGTCTATGCAGTAGCTTCTGTCCTTGATGGTGTACTTTTGCTCAGAAAGGAAGAAATCTCAACAAAGCAACCAGGAAACAAATGTGTGAGAGGAAATCCAAGAGCCAGAGTCATCCAGAGAGAGCTCTGAAGGCTTTTTACTTCTCTGAGGCATGATCCTCCAGCCTGCAGGCTCCACTTGAAAAGGATGGTGGCCTTGCTGAAGCCCACGAGCAGGGAATGTGACAGAAAGGCACAGCATGAAGAACCATGTGTGGACTTCCTTTGACATTAAGCTGTCAAGGAGTCCTGCATTTCTTCCTTTGCATGGGTGCTGAGACATATTCAATAGTGTGCATATGCATTCAGTAATGCATATTCAACATTCAACAATGTGTTCACTTGACTTTCCTTGCAAAAATTCCAGTCGACCCTGCATTTCCCAGTGCCTCAGAGTATGAAGGCTTGTATAAGCCACTATGCATCTGATCTTAAGGTAATAGAGCAAATTCCTGACTTCTGTGCATTATGATTCTGTTTGCTGGAGAAGACATTGGACCAACAGACAGTCTTTCCTGTAGACCTGAAGGTTCCTGATTAGGTTTCTGATTAGCTGGTTTGCAGTTAAATCAGCCAGTTAGACAGTCTCCGTAGGCCAGGGCTCAGCTGCATCCATCTCATGCAGTTTTAAGATGGTCCAGTGATTTCACTACCTTAAAGGTTGCACATAATTTGATTGATAATTCAGAACTCAAAATGTTTCCAGAAGGGGGAAAAAAGTCATTCCACAAATCAATTTTCCCAACTGCTCAATTTTTTGTTGTTGTTATGAGTTCTCTTATTTAATCACTGGAACAAGATCACTTTAAAAAATCTATTCTGAGACCATAACACCTGAGTGGATAGCATACTCCGTGAGAAGAAATGCCAAAATAGTCCTTGTTCCTAATTATTTGTATTTAATAGGTTTCCTCCGACTGAAAGAACAGTATGTATTCTGTATAGAAAAATATATAATCATAAACTATCACCAGCATAAAGATGTAAAGATTACTCTGAGTGGATAACCATGACTAGCACTTTGTCATATACCCATCAGGGTTGGATTTTTTGAAATTATTGTTTTTTTTTTTAATATGCGTGCGTGTGTGCCCGAGTGTATGTATGTATATCACATGCATGTGGGAGCCTGTGGAGGTCATAAGAGGGAATGGATCTCCTGGGACTGCTATGTGGGTACTGAAAACCAAATCTAGGTCCACAGCCAGAGGAGTAAGCACTCCTGACTGCTGAGCCTTCTTTCTTCTCTCCTCTCCATCTTCAGTGGTTTTTGTTTGTTTGTTTTTTGTTTGTTTGTTTGTTTTGATTTTTTTGTTTCTGTCTTATTTTTAACCACACAAATTGCATGTATACACATATATAGAACTCTTTCTATTTATTTCAAAACTTTAATTTTTGTTGCCTTATATACTCTATGCTTAAGTATACCATTTATCGAAGTAGTACATGGATTTTATTAAATGGGTTCTCTAATTTATTTGATTAGATTACTATTAGTTGATTGGGATTACTTTTTTCTTCATGTGTTTAAACTTTACCATCATAAAAAAGATCACAACAAATTTCTCATTCCAATCTAGCTGTTTTCTAAGGACAAATTCTTAGAGGTTGATTTTAAAAAGTTATTATTTTATTTTTTATATGTGGGGGTGTTTTGCCTACATGGATGTCTGTGTACCAAGTGTATTCCTGGTACTTGAAGAGGCCAGAAGAGGGTGTCAGATCTCTTACAACTGGAGTTAAAGAAGGTTGTTAGCTAACGTGGGTGGTAGGAATTGAACCCAGGTCTTCTAGAAGAGCAGCTGGTACTCTTGATGGCTGAGCCATCTCTACATGCCCTTGAGGCTAATTTCTTGAGTCAATGTGTTTTACTGTTATAAGTGGCATCCATGGTGCAACAGCTTCATTCTGCATGGTGGAAAATATATGTGTGAAGTCCAAACATGAGTGGCTGGGCTTGTGTTTATAATTGTATGCTTTTGAGATAACCGGATCACTCTAGTGACAGCTGTCCTGTCCACTCACAAGGGCTTTGCCCTCCCCAAGGTACCACATGGGTATGTTAGAGATTCAGTTTCTAAACCTGAATTTGAGAGGATACATTCAAATGATATTAGGTATCATATTCAAAATGACTGGCTCCATTCCTGGCCTCTAATAGAGTTCAGTTTTATTTACCCCAAGGATGCTGAATACAGACCATAGAAATGTTTGTCTGTTTGTCCAAAATACAATATTTTTTAATGGTAGGTCTTCAGGCACTTCAGTCTGGGGTGTGGTGTCTAGTATAATTTCTTGATCCCTCTCATTCTTCACTTGCTTCCCAATCCTCAATCCCAGAGGGGCCAGAAAGTTTGTCTTTCTTTGCTCGTGGAAGACTGTCTTCAAACTCCTCACCTCTAACATGACAAAGAACAACTGCAAGAAATGATTCAATATACAACTCACTTCCCAGGTCTGCTCAGCTCAAAATCTCAGCTTGCCCAGCCAGAAGCTTTGCCAATTTCAGTGGGTTAATTAACTATTCTGTGTTCTTTATCCCTTCATAAAGCAGGAATAAAAATAAAAGTCTCTAGATGACAAAAATAAGTGATCGCATATAGATCTTGTCTATACTTAGCAATCAAGAAATGGCAGCAATCTCTCCTGCCTGACTTTACCTTTTGAGTACAAAAAAGCAAGCTCCACAGTGGCTGAGTTTTGACTATTTTGTCCTGTTCCAATTCCTTAGTGCCCAGAACAATGCTTGGGCATGTAGCAGCCACTCCATTAGTATTTGTAGAATACACGAATACTTCTTTCAACCACTTCATTACCAGCACATGACTGTGGATGCCGACTGTGCCACTTGGTTGTTTTTGCTGTTGTTTCCCTCCTTGTGACAGCCATCCTTGAGTGCTCCTAGCTTATTCCTCTGTGGGTGAAAATGCTACAGTTTCATGGGCATAAATATTTAATGTGACTTTAGCCGCAAAAGCTCATTCCTTTAGTGCATTTGGAGTCCCGCCTGTGTCTGCAAGTCCTGGCAGGCACTTGCTCTATGCAACAAGTATTTATGGATCCAAATCACACTCTCCAAATGGCCCAGGTCTCTCACTGTGCAGCATCATGGGAAGAGCTTGGCTTTATGATCACGTACAACCCAAATCCCTAGCACTCATCTGCCCTCCCCCAGTCTGATGGGAGGCATTTCTTGCTCAGAACCATGAAGCATATAGAAGATGATAACGGTATCAGAGTAGCAGAACAGATATATGGGAAAGTGATGCTGCTGGGCCACATCTCAGCTCACTTTAGCCCACCAGATGCTACATGGAGCATATGCCTCAGCCATGAGGCTGGATATCAGAAACAAATAGACCATAAGCCTCTCAAGGGAATTACTTGATGTCTTCTCCCAGAGATGTGAAAGGGTTCAGCAAAAAGCAGTCAGAAAATGTCAAGTTTACCCATCACTGGGATAGAAGTACTGCTCAACTGTGGTTAGGTTCCATGTTCTCCAAAAGTGTTTGAGAGAGTAGCTGATCAGAAGATACACAGAGAGCCCTGCAGTGAACCTGGAAAACAAATACTCACTCTTCTGCACTAAAATAATCATGAATGACAGGTTGCCTGTGAAATAGAACACCTGAATCAAGTTGTATGGAAGTTCTAACAACTTTCAGAGGGTTTTCAGACCCTCTGAAAAATGTTTATCTCTTAATTTTTAGAATGTTTAATAATTTAGCTTGAGACACCAGGGTCTCAGGATCGCAGAGGCAGCTTGACTCTCAGGAGTTCTGACACACCCAGGATCTCAGGATCACAGGATACCAGAATCACAGGATCATAGAGACAGCTGGACTCTGAGGAGTTCTGACACAACCAGGATTACAGGAAGGACAGGCTCCAGTCAGATATGGTGAGGGAAGACAGCACTAGAGATAATCAGATGGCAGGAGGCAAGCGCAAGAATGTAAGTAACAGAAACCAAAGTTACTTGGCATCATCAGAACCCAATTCTTCCACCATAGCAAGTCCTGGATGCACCATCACATCGGAAAAGCAATATTCAGATCTAAAATCACTTCTCATGATGATGGTAGAGGACTTTAAGAAGGACATAAATAACTCCCTTAAAGAAATACAGGAGAACACAGGTAAACAGGTAGAAGCACTTAAAGAAGAAACACAAAAATCTCTTAAAAAATTACAGGAAAACACAATCAAATAGCCGAAGGAAATGAACAAAACCATCTAGGATCTAAAAATGGAAATAGACACAATAAAGAAATCACAAAGGGAGACAACTCTGGAGTTAGAAAACCTAGGAAAGAGATCAAGAGTCATAGATGCATCACCAACAGAATACAAGAGATAGAAGAGAGAATCTCAGGTACAGAAGATACCATAGAAAACATTGACACAACAGTCAAAGAAAATGCAAAAAGCAAAAATCTCCTAACCCAAAACATCCAGGAAATCCAGGACACAATGAAAAGATCAAACCTAAGGATAATAGGTATAGAAGAGAGTGAAGATTCCCGACTTAAAGGGCCAGCAAATATCTTCAACAAAATTATAGAAGAAAAACTTCCCTAACCTAAAGAAAGAGATGCCCATGAACATACAAGAAGCCTACAGAACTCCAAATAGACTGGACTAGAAAAGGAATTCCTCTTGTCACATAATAATCAAAACACCAAATGCACTAAACAAAGATTATTAAAAGCAGTAAGGGAAAAAAGGTCAAGTAACACATAAAGGCAGACCTATCAGAATCCCACCAGACTTCTCACCAGAGACTATGAAAGCTAGAAGATCCTGGGAAGATCTCATTCAGACCCTAAGAGAACACAACTGCCAGCCCAGGCTAGTATACCCAGCAAAAATCTCAATTACCATAGACAGAGAAAACAAGATATTCCCTGAGAAAACCAAATTTACACAATATCTTTCCACAAATCCAGCCCTACAAAGGATAATAGATGGAAAACACCAACACAAGAAGGGAAACTACACCCTAGAAAAAGCAAGAAAGTAATCTTTCAACAAGCCAAAAAAGAAGATAGCCACACGAACATAATAGCACCTCTAACAACAAAAATAACGGGAAGTAACAATCACTTTTCCATAATATCTCTTAACATCAGTGGACTCAATTCCCCAATAAAAAGCCGTAGACTAATAGACTGGATACATAAATAGGACCCAGCATTTTGTTGCATACAGGAAATGCACCTCAGTGACAAAGACAGACACTACTTCAGAGTAAAAGGTTGGAAAACAATTTTCCAAGCTAATGGTCCCAAGAAACAAGCTGGAGTAGACATTATGCTCTAAGATCAAGAATCTATAAATGGGACCTCATAGTTGCAAAGTTTCTGTAAGGCAAAGGACACAGTCAATAGGACAAAATGGCAACCAACAGATTGGGAAAAGATCTATACCAATCCTACATCCAATAGAGAGCTAATAGCCAACATATACAAAGAACTCAAGAAGTTAAACTCCAGAGAATCAAATAACTCTATTAAAAAAATGGGATACTGAGTTAAACAAAGAATTTTCAACTGAGGAATAATATCAAATGACCAAGAAGCACCTAAAGAAATGTTACATCCTTAGTCATCAGGGAAATGCAAATCAAAACAACCCTGAGATTCTACCTCACACCAGTCAGAATGGCTAAGATCAAAAACTCAGATGACAGCAGATGCTGGTGAGGATGTGGAGAAAGAGAAACACACTCTTTCATTGTTGGTGGGATTGCAAGCTGGTACAACCACTCTGGAAATTGGTCTGGCAGTTCCTCAGAAAATTGGACATAGTATTACCTGAGGACCCAGCTATACCACTCCTGGGCATATACCCAAAAGATTCTCCAACATATAGCAAGAACACATGCTCCACCATATTCATAGCAGCCATATTTATAATAGCCAGAAGCTGGAAAGAACCCAGACGTCCTTCAACAGAGGAATGGATACAGAAAATGTGGTATATTTACACAATGGAGTTCTACTCAGCTATTAAAAACAATGACTTCATGAAATTCTTAGGCAAATGGATGGAACTAGAAAATATCATCCTGAGTGAGGTAACCCAATCACAAAAGAACGCACATGGTATGCATTCATTGATAAGTGGATATTAGCCCAAAAGCTCGGAATACTCGAGATACAATTCACAGACCACATGAAGCTCAAGAAGAAGGAAGACCAAAGTGTGGGTGCTTCCGTCCTTCTTAGAAAGGGGAACAAAATACTCACAGAGCAAATATGGAGACGAAGTGTAGAGCAGAGACTGAAGGAAAGGCCATCTAGAGACTGTCCCACCTGGGGATTCATCCCATATACAGTCACCAAACCCCAACACTATTGTGGATGCCAAGAAATGCTTGCTGAAAGAAGCCTGATATAGCTGTCTCCTGAGAGACTCTGCCAGAGCCGTACAAATACAGAGGCAGATGCTCACAGCCAACCACTGAACCGAACAAGGAGTCCCCAATGGAGGAGTCAGAGAAAAGACTGAAGGAGCTGAAGGGGTTTGCAACCCCATAGGAAGAACAATAAAATCAACCAACCAGGACCACCCCCTCCCACCCCCAGCTCCCAGGGACTAAGCCACCAACCAAGGAGTACACATGGCTCCAGCTACATATGTAGCAGAGGATAGCCTTGTCAGGCATCAATGGGAGAAGAGGTCCCATGATCCTATGAAAGCTGGATAGATGTCCCAGTGTAGGGGAATCAAGGGCGGGGAGGCAGAAGTGGGTGGGTGGGTGGAGGAACACCCTCATAGAAGCAGGGGGAAGGGGGATGAGATAGGGGGTTTCCCAGAGAGGGAGGGGGAACCAGAAAAAGGGATAACATTTAAAATGCAAATAAAGAAAATATCCAATAAGAAAAGAAAAAAAAAAGAAGGCAGAGAAAGAAAAACAAACAAACAAAAAACAGCTTGCATCTGCAAAAGGGTCATAGTAGATTTGACTCAGTTAAGGATTGTGACAAAAGACTGTCCTGCATATGGGGTAGGAGACAGAAATATGAACATCAGAAAAGTGATGTGAGGTGCAAGAAGTAAGAATTTAGAAAGAAGGTGCCATGCTTTCAGCCTTGAAGATGAAAGAACCACGATCTAAGTAGTACAAGGGGACTCTAAAGTCTAGAACAAAACACAGGGACTGGTTAAGATTCCAGACAGAATGTAGCTCTGCCAACATCTTGATTTTATGACTTTCCCTTTATAAGCACAAGAAAATCTGAATTGTTTAACCCACCATATTGCTTATGAATTTGTAAAAACTTCTTGCAATTAGTATCAGCTATCAATCATGGAAGCATATCAAAGAACAAAGGTTTCTGTTTTGGGATCGAGTGGTTTTCTTTTCCACGGTTTCAGCCTTCTCTCGCTTCTTCCCTTCTTCTCTATGAAGTGCCAGAACAATTCTGAAAGAGTCAGGTGTGTGTGTGTGTGTGTGTGTGTGTGTGTGTGTGTGTGTGTGTTGTTTAGAATTCCCCGACATATGTCACCGGTACTCAAAGATATTTGAAGGCTTGCAACGTCCTAATGATCTGATCCCATTACTCTCAGTACTCACTCCCCATCCCCTTCCTGTTCTGCTCCAACCATTCAGACTGCTATGCTCCTCATGCCTAACAAGACTTTATGCTTCGTGCACCATTTCCTCTGTCTGGAATATTGACTTCAGGGCCATTTCAGTTTTCTTTTCTCCCTTTGGTGTCTACTCTGACATCTTGCTTACCCTGCTCACAGTCTAAATAAAATATTCCTCCCTGTTGCTTTTCCTTTACTATTCTTAATTTTTTCCATAATTTTGTTTTCCCTGCCTGTTAATTGTGTACTTACTGTTTTCTGTCCCCACTAGCGGGCAACCGGGTAAACCCAAGAACTTTTGTTTATTATTTATCTCTATAGTCAAAAGATATTTAGATAAATGCTTGCCTCTAGTCCCAGATCACTGGAGATGTCTGGGGATGATTAGAAGGGAAGGGGACAAAACCCAAGAGACTGTCGAGGATGCTGCTGTAGGGATTCAGGCAGTGGGAATGTAGAATGTGGACATAATGTGTCCCCAGGTGAATTAGATAGGGGACCAACTTGTGATGTTTTACCACACATTACGATAACTGCGTTTGAAACAACCAGTTGCAGATTTCAGAATCAGTAGTAGAGAATATTTTGATTATTTACAATGGAAAGAAATGATACATGTCTGAGGTAATAGATATGCCAATCATCCCGACCTGATAATCACACATTTGTATTTATGCAATAAACATCTCATTGTATCCCATAAAGATATACAATTACTATGTACCAATTAGAGAGAGAGAGAGAGAGAGAGAGAGAGAGAGAGAGAGAGAGGAAGAGAGAAAGAGAAAGAGAAAGGGAAAGGAAAAGAGAGAGGCAAGAAGGAAAGAAGGAGAGAAGGAAGGGCTTTGTATCCATCCTCCACGTTCCCCTGAAGTACCTACTTAAGAAGGTCCCACAGAGTATTGTGATAGCTAAGACTCCTTCACTGAAGCTGGGCAGCTGCCTCTGCTTGCCAGGAGAGAGTCAGCAGCACCTGTGCCCGCAGGAGCCCAGCACCACAGGAGCAGCCAGCATTTGATTCTGCTCTGAGGTCCATATGACACACTTGACCTCCACACCTGAGGACAGGCTGGCCCTCCAATCATTTGTAGTTCTAGAAGATTTAGCAGAAGGATCCTTTCAGAGCTTAACAGGGAGACAAGGGATTTGGCTTTCTGTGAAATGCCCTCCCTGGTCTATCCATCAATGGCAAAGAGGCAATCTTTTCCAAGGAAGTAGAAGGCCAACAAACTCTCCAGGACAGGGCTGGGTCACCAGGTGGGGGTGAGCTTGGGAAGGTGAAGTAGGATTGGAAGTGATTCCCAGACCAATAAAGAGGGTTGTCCCAAGTGAAGAACCATCAAGTTCTAGAAGAAACATTGAGCTTGGGGTAAGCCTGGGATGGAAATAACACACTCCCAATCCACTCCAAACACCCTCAGATACCTTCCTCTTCCTCTATGTATTCATGAGGCAGATGTACGACTGATATAAGCTGGCAAATGAAGGGGAATAGAGACAAGCCCCGGATGGTGCTCTATAGCATCCTAAGTCTAGTGGAGAAGAGAATAAGCATGGGAAGAGAATGCCATGTTAGTCGCGGTGCTGCTGCTGTTGGAAGAAGCTCTGATCACAAATATGCCTGCCTAACCATCTGGGAACCAGCTTCCTTGAGCTTTGGCCCAGCAGAATCTGAAGAGCACATTAGAGTCTGGCAGTTAGTGTCAAGGAGAAACAGTGCAACAAATTATCTCCAAATTCAGTGTCTCAGGAACCCAGCAGCCTCTTCGTAAGGTGGTTTTGGCTTCAGGCCGTGTATAAGGTTGTAGTCATCTGAAAACCTTGACAGCGCTGGGAGATAGCTTCCTAACTGGCTCACTCATGTGGGTGTTGGCAGGAAGCCTCTGTTCCTTTGGGGGAAAGGGGGTGCTTATTTAGAGAGCTGCTGGAGAGTTCTCATAATACAGAAGCTGGTTCATCTGGAGTGAGCAACGTAAAACAGACATAATCTGCACAATCCAGCCTTGGAAATCACACAGTCACTTCTGCAATAGCCCATTGCTGTAAAGCCAACTCTCTTCAATAGGGAACAGGCTCAAGGAATAGGATGTGTGATGCACTGCAGGTCTTCTCACATGATTACCGCAAAGGGTTCTCCTTGCCCAGGGAGTGCTGTAAGCTTCACCGTATGGATGGGACATCCATGGCTTAGATGAGGAGCTAGAAATGACCCCCTTTGGGGACAAAAGATGCAAATCACACAGTGGAGAGACAAAGGAGACCCAGGGAAGGTACTTACCAGGGAAAGAACTTGGTCTGCATCCTGAGTTGATAAGGAGGACAGCAGGGAATCAGGCATGATTTGGAAAGATCATGCTGGCTCTCAAATGATGGTAATGGAGTTAGAGACAGGAGGCTGAGCATGGAGGCTACTGTAGGCATCAGGATTAGATCTGAAGAGTCTCTCCTGGGACAGTGTGCTCTGAGTCCCACACATGGATCCTACATATGAGGAGATGAGCCTGGGATGAAGGAAGGATGCGGAGCATCTGGGAACAGTCCTGTCTCCTAGCCAGATGGCTGGATACATGGAAGTATTAACATGTATGGATGTACTGAGACAGGTCCAGGAGTAGCACGGTAGATTAGAAAAATCTAACAGTGATAATGGTTCTGATTTGAACTTGGGAACTTGAAGGAGCTTCTCAGTGTGCAGACATTTTGAATTGGCATTGGGAAGAGATTTCTGAATTACATTAAGAACCAGCAAACCCAGACAAACAAAATATAATAAACCAACAAGATCCCATGCAATTCTTATTTGGCTTCTAGTGAAAGTGACCTAGACTGACTACAGTTTGAATATTGCCTGCTCAATGACATAAGCAGGTTTTGTGTTGATTGGAATACAGAAAGGGAGAGGGTTAGTCTTTGTGTACCCACTATGTGTTCAAAACTGCCTTTTTGTTGTTGTCATCTTGTTTTATTGACATGTACTATTCAATTTGAAACCCCTTACAACATCATGAACTTATTTTTGGTCAGATGCCCTCTGAAGAACTTTGTGTGATAAGCTATTTCTTTCTCATGATAAGACTAAAAACTGTGCTCTATTGTAATAGGTAAAGAAACTGAGACATAGGAAGGCTAAGCAATTTTCTCAAGGTCTTGGGAGTCGTCAAGAGAGTAGGCCTTGTCTTTTCTGTTTACTGATAAGAGGCTGTCTGCACTTTGTAAGCATTGTGTGCAGTGTGAAAATTATGTACAATGTGATAAATGATAAAGCCAAATTCAACCTTTGTCATCAGCTTTTGGTGTTTGTATGTTTATGTGATATGCATGTTTGTGTGTGTGTGTGCATATGTTAGTGTGCATGTGTGTGTGTGTGTGTGTGTGTGCGCATCTGTCTATATGGTGTATGTGTGTGGTGCATACCTGTGGGTGTGCAGGTATACACGTGTGAGTTTGTGCTGTGTCTGTGGATCAGAAGACAGAGGAGGACATCAGGTGTCTTCCTCTACCTTTTGCTGCTTTATTGACATAATGCATCTCACTGACCTGGAAGCCCACCATTTCACCCAGACTGGATGGCCAGCAAGCTCCTAGGATCTGTTGGTTTCTGCCCCACAATGCTAGGGTTACAGGCACATGCAACTATGACTGGCTGTTTACATGGATGCTGGGAACTCAAACTTAGATTCTCATGTACGCACAGCCAAACCTCAGTTGAAAAATTACTAACAAAAACAAAAGAAAGCATGTTTGAAGGTGGCAACTATCTCCCTTGTACCCTCAGTTTGCGCTCTCTCTCTCTCTCTCTCTCTCTCTCTCTCTCTCTCTCTCTCTCGCCTTACTTGTCTGACCCAAACTAACAATGTAAGCCAGGCTGGCTTTAAACTCATGATCACTCTGCCTCAGAAATCAGAGTGATAGAATTGGAGGGGCACGCCACTGTGCTCTGTTATCAGTTTAGAATCTCTGGGTAGATCTCCTGGACCGCATTATGTGACAAAACCAATAGTCTCCTTCAAAATTAGTCCTTTCTTCCGTCCAGCCCTCCCTGCTCAGGGGAACTTTGGGGCAGTTATTGCTGTGCTGCCTGGAGACCCAGGGGCTTCCTCTGCCGTCTGCCTCTGATTTCAGAGATGATATTTAATTTTATTCACTCAACCACTACTTATTTATTGAGCTGAGCTCAGCAATGTGGTTACAATGATAAACAGGACAGGCATGGTCTGGGCTTTTAGAGATTCGGGTATACCAGGGGGAGTGCATGACAGACACTAATCACATTAATAAATAAAGGCTAACAACAGCCACATGCCAAGAATGAAATGCAGGAGGTGCAAGTGATGAGTAACAGCTAGTCAGCATTAACCCAGGAACACAGTCAGAGATAGCCCAGGGAGACTCAGGTAAAGAGGAACATAGTTAGAGATAGCTTGGGGAGATCCAGGAAAGGAGTAGTCAGAGATAGCCTGGGGAGATCCAGGTAAGGAGGAACATAGTCAGAGATAGCCTGGGGAGACGAAGGTACCGACAAGGACCTCTTAGACCTCAGTGACAATGGCTGCCAAGCCCCCCCATAGCAAGCCACTGTTGAATCCTTCATCAAAGGCTGTATAGCAGGGTGTTGGGGAGCTGGGGAGAGGGTGAGGACTGGTGGAGGGACATAGCCACTTTGTGTCAGGGATGTGATGCATGTGAGAGAGCCACCCAATCTGATGTGTGTGTTTCAGACAACACTCTGGTGCTGAGTTCAGAAGAAGTGGAGGAACGACAGTAACAATAGTGCAGACAATGTTACTGGCGTTGTTAGGTCAGAACCAGAGCCCTGGCAGCTCTAACAAGCCAGTCTTGGCCACCAATATACCAGTGAATGAGAGGAGTTACAGCAACGAGCAGGAAATAGAGATTGATTCAGTGCGGCCACACTGGGAAGAGGCACCAATAAAGAAGTTCAGGCATTTCCAAGTGTATCTTTGGGGTCCTGACATGAGGTTAAGGTTTAAATAGAGGGCAAGAGTTTTGCATAACTAAGTAGTTCTGGTCAGGATGCCATCCCACCTGCCACTGTCATTACCTGGGATCTAGCCTTTTCGACTCCTATCAGGAGGTTCCTGAGGGAAGCTTTAACTTGTTGCCGACCATTTTTTTTTCCCAATGGTCTGACAACCGAAAGGAAGAACACAAGTGTGTCTCTCGGCAATATTTTCACTTCTAACAGGAAGTAAATGCTGGTCCTCCACACACAGGATGGTTACAACAAATGTGGAGGACAGGATCCGGGGATGTAGTGGGAAGGACAAAACGTATCAAAGAATATACTTCTAGAGGGAAGCAACCCGATAGATTAGGATTGGGTTTCTTCTAGTATTACTGCTAGAGATAGGTCAAAGGGCACTTATCACTGCTGGTGGAAACGGCCCTGCTTTGGCTGCATCTGGGCTGGGGAATTGCTTGATATTCATTTCTCAACGCCTGTGGATGATCCCTGTTCCTCGTGCTAATCTCTTTGGTCCTGATGTACCCACAAGGTCATCCTTTAAGGCTCAACATCTACAGGGTGGCACTTGCCCTTCTGAACTTGGTTCTTTTAAGACTTGGCACTTAACACCACTATCCTAGACTGAATTCCAAGTTGGAGACACCCCAGAGAGCCTCTAGGTAAGCCTTTTTTTGGTTTTTTGAGACAGGGTTTTTCTGTGTAGCCCTGGCTGTCCTGGAACTCACTCTGTAGCCCAGGCTGGCCTTGAACTCATAAATCCACCTGCCTCTGCCTCCCAAGTGCTGGAATTAAAGGCGTGTGCCACCATGGCCTGGCAACGGGGGCTATTTTAAGTGCCCAATGTCCAATGTTATCCCAAATGCTTACCAATTTAATTGGTTTAATTCATACCCCTATTTTGCTGACAAGAAGATTGGGGTACAGGCAAGGTATGGGCTGGGGTCCTGGACTGAAGAAAAAAGACAGTGAGCTGAGCACCAGCATTCATTTCTCTTGGCTACTATAGAGGTAATGGGACCAGCTGCCCTGTGTTTCTGTTACCCTTTCTTCTCCTGATGGACAATACCCTTAAACCTTATTTATGCTGAAATAGATTATTAAGTTGTTTTTGTCATGTATTTTGCCACAGCATTGAGAAAAATAACTGATATAGAAGGTCAGATAGTCTTTGCCAGGTTGTGCCCACAACAAATACTACCACTGAGAGACAGATTCAGGCTATTCTCAAAATCCACACATTTACTCTGCACTCTATGTGTGGTCTCAGGTGGCAGGTGGCTTGTATATACCTCAGTCTGTATTTTGTGACATACAATGTGACTCTGTGTTAACCCCATCATTGGCCAGCAATGCCATCAAAGAGGTCCTGTCCTGGATGTGTTCGTCTTGGAATGCACATGGCCAGTGGTGTTCTGCCCTAAGCCCTAGCTCAGAGAGGCAGAACTGACTGCTGACTGGACAAGGGGACATTTCTGATACATAAAAGATCTGTTTAAAACACACAGAGAGCTGTGAGGTGGCCAGAAAAGCAGGGATGCTTCATGAAGGGGGGTAGTCACGAGCTAAGCCATCAGCAGGTTCCCCACTGGGCTCTCCCTGGAGGATATGAAAGCAACTGGCCCATAAATAGCAGGAGGCCAGCAGGGGATGTGCAGAGCCCAGTGAGGAAGATGGACATAACAGCAGCCAATGATAAACACAGAGACACCACAGCCACACTTTCAAGTTTCCTGTCTCTAACATCCATGGTGAACAGCACTGAATTGGTCTGATAAGGAGATGTCTCGGAGGTTGTAAATATCTCCTGAAAAGGTTCTATAAGACTAGGAGACTCATGGGTCTAAAGTAGATTGATGACTTTGCATCTCTAGGGAAGCTGGGGCAAGAGGGATCTCATAGAAGCCAGCTGAGGGCAGGTTATTGGGACAGAGGAGTTGTGTTCTGGGATTTAACCAGGAGAGCTTTGTGTAACCCAAGTCTTTACAGCCCCACACACCGTCTGTGTCTTGGCAGAAATACTTGAGGCAATGCCTGTATCCTTACTCATTATTTTACTAAATGTACCAGATGCAAACTCTTGCAAGTAAGCCTACAGCATCTTAAAGCAGTGGTTCTCAACCTGTGGGTCGTGATCTCATTGGAGGTCAAACAACTTTTTCATAGGGGTCCTCTAAGTCCATAGGAAAACACAGATATTTACATTATGATTGTAACAATATCAAAATTACAGTTAGGATGTAGCAACTAAAATAATTTTATGGTTGGTGGGGGGTCACCATGAGGAACTGTATTAAATGGTCACAACATTAGGAAGGCTGAGAACCGTGATCTTGAAGTGTGCTTCCTGAAATGCTGGATTTATCTAGCAGTGTTACATATTTCACTCCTAACCTCCTTCCCATTCAGAGTGTTTGTTCCAGGCTTAAGTATTTGCCCCCCAAAATGAGGAATACCATTACACCAAACAAGGCCTCTAGGAGCCCCATCTGGCACATCCTGGGCAGTGAATCCACATCCACACAGAAGAGCCGGAGCCTGATTCAGTATCATAAATGCTTAACCATCACTTTCTAGTTAAGGGTTGGGGACCTATAGATTTTGGTTTTCAGCAAAAATACCTTTAACGATTAAGCTATAGACATTTTTTCAGGCTCATTTCCTTTGTAATTGAGAAGCAACCGATTTGGAAGAGCCATTGAGGACCCCTACACAAAACTTACTGACCTATTTCTGACTTCACTGGAGCATGTGGTTGATGTTGCCAAGGGCCAGTTAAGAGCATTACTTTGCTAAGAACCTGGCACAAGCATGCCTGTCCACCTTTGCAGCAGTGAGCAGATGGAGGAAGAGGCTTATACTTTCTAGGTAGTCATTAATAAGTCGTTTAGAAACCATATCTATTCACTCTGCAAAGAATTCCTTGCAAATGCTCAGAATAGTGTTGACCATGTCTCAATTCAGACTGCTGTTGCACCTGCATGGGGCTGTAAGTTGCCTCACTTCATCTTCATAATGATCCTCCGGAGGATTATATGCATTTTAATTCTGAAAGGCAGCATCAACTACAACAAACCAAACACATTCTAGAGAATTAATGCGGCTGGTCAGAGTTTCCACTGAAGACTGAGGGGTCAACCAATGTCTATCACACTGTTTCACAAGGCCTCCCCATAAGAACAGAAAGTGAATATTGGTGATAAGCCACTGATCAAACCTGTCTCTGACCAAACATCCAATGTCTTAGAATCCCAGACAGTAACTCCGTTTCTCATGCACTGGCAACTAGCCCTCTGTGATAAAGGAGTCTATGCCTTATACTGCTTGGATTGAGATAACCTTTCACTTTCTGTGAGATCCCTTTTCTAACACCCCGGCCCCCATCACCACACCATCTTCCTCAATGGTGGTTCACTGAGTGCTTTCTTGGCACCTACCAGAGAATACAGTAGATGTAAAGGCCCTCCTGCCGATCCTTCGCTAGGTGTCCTGGCTTCGAGTAATGTGTCTTTATATTTAGCATGCTATTAAGGCTAATTATACCTTTGAATCAAAGAAGATCATTCAAATTAAATGGGAAATGATTAGGCTCCGCAGTCTGATTTTCTGGTGAGCCAAAAGAAAGCTAAATGTGGAAGCAGGATTTCCATAACGGGGGAGATATAACACCAGTTCTCAGGATGGTAGAGTAAGGAGTGGGTAAGGAAGACTTCTGAGGTGTATCCCTGGTGACAGGTGTATATCTCAGGGGTGAGTGTGGCCTTTAGTGTGGAAACACTCTATTCAGAGCGCCTAGTGAGGGCTCAGAAAACCATGTCCTGGTGTAGCACCTGGGCTACACTGGGTTCTTTTATCATCTTTATAACCAAAGGGCTTCTGTTAGAAATCAAAATGGACTTAGTCTGTTAGATCTTATCCTGCAATTCAAGCACTCATTTCCATGTAAAATGGCAGACATGGGGAGGCATAGTTGAGTCTGGGCTCTTGGGAGCTCTCTCCACCAGGAAAATGAATTTGTATTTTCACTGTGGAGTTGCAAGCTCTAGAAAGCATACCCCAGGGCAGGAGGTACAGACTGTGGGGTATGTTTACTGGCTTGATGATTTATAACACACATTGAAAACCAGTATGCATGATGTAAAGTCACCAGTGAACTTGTAAGATGTAAAACAGATTGGAGTTTATTGCTTTGGTTCAAGGAGAAGAGGCATCTGAAACTTCAGTCACATTATCCTGTTCCCAAGAAGTCCCAAGAGGCTGTATGAATACAGCCAGGCATCACAGTGTGAGCCTGAACACCACTAATTATAGTCTAAGCATTTTTCTGGCCCTTGATTGTTTGGTTCTTGCTCATCATGAGAAATTAACCTTAGGTGACCTCCTGCAAGGACCTTTCATGACTCCTGTTTAGAATGAAGGGCTATCTCTGTGCTCCCCTTTGTAAACTCACTGATCACTCCTTTGGGTGTTCACGTATCCCTTCCACTAGATCCAGAGGCCCTTGAGGACCAACCTCATATTTCCGGATCACAATGGGAACACAGGGCTAATGGGTGGATTAACATCCTAATTTTAATTAGACTTCTACTGAGGACAGTTAGGACCCTGTCTATAGCACTCTGGGCATAGTGACTCACCTCAAATTGAAGTAGCCCAGGAAACAATGTGAGAAACCTTCTCTGAAATTTAAGCCAAAGTGTCTCCCACTTTCTAGGGATAAATTGAACAAGGCTGTCAACTTTTCTACAATCAGACCTTCATGTATTTTCTTAGGCTTAACTTTATCTCTCATGTGCAGCTACTTTGAGTTCTATTTGTTTTCTTCTGCACACAGTTAAATTTGCTTCATGCTTTTAATGTCTGGTGATATGAAGATTGTATAAGCACCTCCCATTAATTCCTTTAATATGTTTGAATTATTCTTTGGTTTCATACCATTGCTCTAGCTTGTAAACTCTCCTAGGGATTTTTCCCTCTATAGTTTTAGACCTTTGCTCTGTCTAATATAGAAGAATCTCTAGACTAAAAACTGAGATGCCCCATAGCATTTAACTCTTCTTTTAGCAGAGTGGCTGACAGTGTGGGATAGTTTTTCATTTATATAGGTTACCTTGGGATAGAATGCAAAAACAAAGGTCATGGAGTTTTCTCCCCCTCCTTCTCCTCTTCCTCCTCCTCTTCATTCCATCTCTCACACATGAGAGAGCTTTGACATACCTTAGGTTTTTGGTAAATGTGTATTGAATAAGCAAAACAAGTTGGACTAATGAACTTAGCACGATAGGAATGAAGATTCTCACAGAAGAGTCCCATGGGAGCCCGTGCACCAGCATACAGGGTAGGATTCTCCCTCTCCATGTTCACATCTCCAGGTAGAGGGCTTACTGGGATAAGGTTAATTCCTTGTCAACTGGCACACTACCAAAAAGTCAAGTGGAGCCTGTTGACAGAAAATGAAATTGGTGCAAAGGCACGTGGGTTAAAAGCACTGAGCCAGTTTCTATTTGTGGAGGGCTGGCTTTGTACATGGCAGTTCATACACATTATGTTCCTCAAATCTCAATAGAAAGATCACACAGTTCTCAAGTCCACTGTTCATTCACAGCATGGATTTCCTCTGTACCTGTTAAGGTTTACATTTCTCAAGGGCACTCTATGACCTTGGCCTTGGCTGTCTCTTTGCTGGGTCTGTCTACAAAGCAGAGATTGGGATAGATTCACTTTCTTATACAGGGTGACCGATGAGGACAGACGCACACAGAGGCCAAGACTGGTTGAGAAGCTGGTCTGAGTCTCATCTTTAGGGATGATATAATAACCTAAAATTAGAATAAAAATAGCTACAAATATGTATGAATAAAAAATGTATATATTTTATAATGAATGCAGAATCTACTTTCAAAGCAAGTTTTAAACAAAACAAGTTAAAATTTAACGCACTAGTTTTACTTTTATTAATTCAACAAAACAGAAGATTTAATAGAATGAAATTCACACCTTTCAAGAATAAAGCTCCCTAAATGGGAAAATGTACACAGTTACAACCAGCAATGTAACTAATACACAGACTATTACCAAGGTAAACCAGCAATGTAACTAATACGCAGACTATTACCAAGTTACAACCAGCAATGTAACTAATACGCAGACTATTACCCAGGTAAACCAGCAATGTAACTAATACGCAGACTATTACCAAGGTAAACCAGCAATGTAACTAATACGCAGACTATTACCAAGTTCCCCAAGTTCTATGTGGCCTCTTTCACTCAATCTCTTCCACCTTCCTACAGTCTCTAACAACTGGTCGAGCGTCTATCCCTTCACTTATTATTATACATATATAATTGACAATACACTGATTCTAATTATGTAATATATAATATAAGAATCATAACATATGCATATGTATATATACATATATGTATATATATTATGACTCTTATATGTATATATAAGAATAAGTGGATGGAGCCATTTATACCTGACATCCATGGCTCAGCATAAATGCTTTTGAAATTCATCCATTTAGAGGTGGGAGACGTAGCCCAGCAGCAAAGCGCTTGCTAGCATGTGTGAAACTATGGGTTCTATCCCCAGTATTACAATGTTGCTGTATGCGGACTCTTGTGGGCATTCCTTCCACTGCTGTTCCTTTGGTTTTCTAGAACACTTAGCATCAGCTGCAATTTTTCACTTCAAAGCATTTGGTAGCACTCCCCAAGGAAGCCACCTAAGCTATAACAAGGGACCTCCTAGAAGAGTGAATCCTGGGTATTTGAGATCCTGGAGTTTAAAGGGTCCTTATTATCAGAAGGAGTGAAGTGTGCACATGCCTCTGGAAACTCCCTTGGTTGCTCTCTTGGATGGATTTCTGATCACAATGGGTCACCTGGGTATAGGAAAGGCAGGAAGGATAATACTGGACAAAGGCTTGGAGGTGTGATGATAGTGTGAGGAGTGGAATGGCAAGAAGGGGACATTGGTATTTCTGGAGTAGATCTTAGGAAACAGGGAAACAGTAATGCCTTCAAATGTCCATACAAAAGCTCACATTGTTCTTGAGCAAACCTTAGAAAGGAGAATCTTCCGTGGAGATTGCCAGCTTGGTGTCTAGACCAAACCAGTTTGGATGAGTTTCAGATAAATATCCGATTGCCTTTACATCCCAGTGAGGCAAAACTTTCAGATGTTTTGATGAGTTTTGGCACCAGTAAAAAGTCTCTGAATGTAATTTCCAGGATCTTCCGAGTAGGAGCAGTAACACCGTGGTCTTTCCTAGCCTTGTAGCCTAAGGAGAGACCCATTACTGCTTTCAAGGTATGTGTGCTATGCTTCAGTCCTCGGAGAAGCTAATGCCTGGGAGCATGCAGACTTTGTAGGGATTTCCTATCTGGGTGTTCTGATTATAATGTATAATTTTGGAAGGCTGGGGCTCCAAAAAACAACTAAGCATGGTTCTGGATGGAGAGAAAGGGTACCAATAGGGAACATGATGCAGAAGGAAGCTAGGGTGTGTCATAATTAGTTTCAGGTGACATCTTGATGCACCTGGAAGGAGGGACCCTCAGTTGTGGACTTGCCTCCCTCGTGGTGGCCTGTGGCCACATCTGTTAAGCATTTTCTTAATTGTTCATTGATGTAGGTGGGCTCAGCCCTAGGCAGGCAGGCCTGAGATGCATAAGAAAACTAGCTAAGCAGCTCAGAGGAAGCAAGTCAGAGTATGCAAGCCAGGAAGCAGCATTTCTCTGGTCTCTTTCCCTTTGATGATGGGATATAAAAGGCTCCCCAAGTTAGTTTTTGGTCAGTGTTTTATCACAGCAATAGAAAGCAATTGATACAGGGTGCTCCACTCAGGTGTCCTGTGAGGATTGCTAGGGATATACCCTCCCACCTTTCCTACCTACCTTTCCTGAGCTCTTTGTCTATCCTATAACCCACCTGATTTTAGATTCTCAGTTGTTCCACATGAGCTGAGTTTCTGAGTGTATTATTTTTATTTGTTTTTATTTTATTTTATTTTGGTGAAGAGATTCACTGTGAATAATTTTCTCATTCATTCTTTTAACATTTAATGAATGTCACCATCAATTTTATGTTCATTGGGGCCCACTTTTGGGCCCCCAGCAGCTTCAGCAGCTGATATATAAGGTCTGACCTCTTGGTGCATTTGCCTGGATAGTAAGTAGATTATCAAGGATGGAAAGGAATTATATAATTCATACCATGAGGATGCATATCATCATAATAAAAAGCAATTGCCTCTAAAACCAGAATATAAACTGCGATAGTGAAGATACAGAGAAGTCAGAAGTCCTGTGGTTGCTGGATTATGAAATGGTCCAGATGTTATGGAAAACAGTATGACAGCGTCTCAAAGAACATATGTTTTCCATATGATTCAGTAATTTCATTTCTGGGCACACGTCCAAAAGAAGTGACTACAATGCCTAGAGCAGACAAAATATGATTATTTATACAATGGAATATTACACAGAGTGAAACATTACGTAGTTTCACTAACAGGAGGTACATGGAGTAGTCACACTGATAGAGACATGGTTAAGGAGGGTCACCTAGCAAAAGATGAAACTGACATCCAATGACTGGCGAGGTAGAATAAAAGCATTGTCATTGCTAGGTGACCCTCTTTAACAAAACGCTGGTGACTGCTACCAGTTCATACTCAAAACACATATTAGCCAAAGCAAGAGCTTCTCTTCCATCCGCAACCATCAGCTGCTTCTGGATTTTTTCTAACAGGGACAATTTAGGACTCCCTTAACTGGTACAAGCCAGCTGGTAACTAAGATGCAGAAAGGATAAGGTGGAAAACTGAGTTCAGGAGAGTGAAAACTGTGCAAATATATGCCAGAGATGCTGATACAGCTTGTGCAATCCTCCCAGGCATATCTGACTGTTGGGCATTGTGACACAATACTGCCAGGTACAGAGTTCATGCAAATACTGTGTTTCCATAATGTGTTAAAAGGTCTGTAGTTTAAAATTTTGTGCTGGGTTGTTTATATAGCTCTCTTTGGCCATATGCAATATCATATAGCCCTTGGGCTTGTGGGTCAATATGCCTGTAAGAAGCCAGGCTTTTCAGGCTATGTTAAAATTGTTTTAAGGGGAATGGTTTTGTAGACTGCAGGTGCAGTGTCAGCATGCGGCAGTCTCCAGATCATCTCTGATGGACTGTGTAGCACTGAGGCACCGCTCAGCCTCAGCACCATCCTTTCTTTCTACGCTAAGGATTGACCCTTGTCTTGCAGGGCAAGTCCTTTACCAATGATGCTTATATCCATTCTTTTACCACTGTTTGGATTTTGAGGCAGGGTCCACTAAGCAATCCTGCCTACACGTGAACTAGCTCTGTCACCCAGGCAAGCATTGAGTGTGCAATCTTTCTGCCCAAGGCTCCTGAATGACTGGGGCAACAGGACAGGCTAGTACCACTAAACCAAGTTCATATCTCATTCTAAACATGAAAAAATATCTGATGCTCTTGAAGCCATGAAGTGGGTGGTGCCTATGTCATAGTAAATCAAAGAGGAGTGAGGATAAAGTATTGAAACCATCTTTCTTAGCCTTCTCCTTAGTGAGTGTATCTGGCACTCAGACTGTAGTCTCCAGGTACCATTTTCCACTAAAGGAATCATGTCTCCTCGGGGGGAAATAGTCAGCTCTATGTCTGGGGCAGAAAATCTATTAGAGGAGCCAGAAACATACTGTTACACAGAAGTCCAGGAAACAGTGAATCAGTCCAGCAATGCTAGAAAGATCCATAAGAAAATTTAAATAACCAATCCCCTACTGGCCAAATGGAAACAATTTGAGCACCTACAAAGGAAATAGCCACAGTGGATTAAAATATCAAACATCGGCATGGAAAGATGGCTCAATGGTTAAGAGCGTTACTGTTCTTGTAGAGGATTTGAGTTTGGTTCCTAAGAACCCTCATCTGGCAGCTCACAAATGTCTGTAACTAGAGCTTCAGGGGATCTGATGATCTCTTGTGGCCTTTGAGAGTGCCACACTCACATGTACATAGACATATGCACAGAATTAAAAAATAAAATAGTAATGGATCATATATATGATTATCTATGTGAGATATATATATGTATATATATATATGCACATTTATAATGTCACAAAGAAAAGAAAACTAAAGAAAGTAAAGACACCATCAGTCTTAACAAAAGGCCCTCGAAAAGGGCTAGATGTGGGAATGGTTGGACGTTTTTGTCACTCCTCCAGAGGGGTGGTGTCCATCTCTCTTCCTTAAGTCCAAACTTAACTTATATTAAGTGTCATGTCCCCTTATCCATTAAGAGTCTGGTGGCAGTGACACCGTGTGTCTTCTGAGACTGAGACCTGTGGTGACTGTGTATTCCTCACTCTCTCTCAGAACTGCCCGGGGAGGCCACCATGCTCTGAGGAAGCACAGTGTTGTAAAAGTGAGGACATGAGCCCCGCAACCCATGCTGTTCTAGCTGAATATGAGGCAAAGAAGTGACAGAGCCATCAGGAGTGCCAAGTCCCAGCAGACACCACACAGTGGAACAACTGGGCCGGGTTGGCTCTCAGTACAGGATTGTGAGAAGGCAGGCTGATTTGAGATTGCTTCCTAAGGCTAGGCACTCATCTGAGGCACTCACCACTCAATTATCATTTTGAAAATAGCAAGAAAAAAGCACTTGCCCTGTCTTTCACTAGCAAACTGGCAAATCAAACAGTAGATAAGGGTAAACTTGTCTTACTTGATACATCCTAAGAAACAAGGGGAGAACTTAAATTCCACCAGATAGATACAATCAGCAAAATCCAGACCATGGTCAATTCTAGGGGAAAACGACCCCAGTTCATTAAAGATTTCAGAAATGGAAAATGAAAAAGATGAATGAGTGAACCATCCATAGAGTAACAGATAATTTGAAAACATATCACCAGGCATAATGTATGGCTCTTGTTTGGGTCTTGAGTCAAATAAATAAAACATAAAAATAGTATAGCATCTATGAGACAATTGATTTTTTTTTTTAAAAAAAAACATGATTTAAATATTTGATACTGTTGGAGCTTTTAAAGCTTTATGTGTAATAGTGGAATTGTGGATATATTTTATAAGTTTAAATTTTGAAATTAATGTTAAAATGTTTAATAAATGCTGTGAAATCAAGCATTTATTTCTCTGTAATAAAGGAAGGGGAAGTGGTTGGAGTGGGGGCGGGGCAGATCTAGCCATGAGTTGCTGACTGTTGGGGCTGAGTGCTGACTGTGTGAAGAGGGGTCATTATTCCACCAACTTTGGGGCATGGTTTACATTTTCAGTAATAAAATATTTAAAGGTTCTGTAAGTGGCCCTGTCAGCCTTTGTTGCTTTTCCAAAAGCCGTCAGTTCTCATTGAGGGAGCCTTAAGCTCAAAGAGTCTCTACCGTTAACTATTTCCCATATATATTCAGAGTATGTGTGTGTGAGGTCATGCCAGCCAGAAGGCAGAAAGCATTGGTTTGTTCTGTCCCAAACCAATCTGCAAGACCATCAGCCCCTTCATGTCCTTCCAACCCCTCCCCCCCCCCCACACCTCCTGCTGGATGGGTGAGAACACAGTGATGCAGTATATCCTTTACCTGCTGTGGCTGTGCCACTCACACTATGTGTGTCTATAGACAGTCTGCTCCTAGTAAGTGACTAAAGCCACCATGACAGCATGCCTCCTGACTCTGCCTAAACTCAGCAGTGGCCCCATACCTCCCATGCCTTTGCTCATGGCCTGATGATATTGTTAAGAGACACAGCAGGAGCTTGCTCAGCTCACTACAACGCCTTTGTTGTGTCATGAAAGTGTGATCTGCCTTGAGAGGCCCAAGGGCCTCACACTGTGGCTGGGTGGCCATTTCCTCAGCTATGGAGAACTGAAGCAAAGGAAGCCCTGTAGCTTATAGCTTCCGTGGAGGTCTAAGTGTTAAGAGAATGAGACTTTTGAGCTCTTTGTACATCTGATCTCAAACAGCCATTTAACCCAAAGCCAGCTGAGGCAGCAGCAGATGTGACTACTTTTAAAAAAATGTCTCCTCTGTGCTGAGAAATGCCAAGAAGAGAGCTGGAGAAAAAGTGACTCCCTGGTACTTCCTGCTATTCCCCCATTCCTAGTTTGTACTTTTCTGGTCTCTGGCTACATTCTTAGCCTTGGGCATTGCCATTCAGGACATATTCTTAAATTCTCATTCCCTGGGGGCTGGAGAGATGGCTCAGCGGTTAAGAGCATTGACTGCTCTGCCAGAGTCCTGAGTTCAATTCCCAGCAACCACATGGTGGCTCACAACTATCTGTAATGGGATCCGATGCCCTCTTCTGGTGTGTCTGAAGACAGCTGCAGAGTACTCATATAAATAAAAAATAAATAAGTCTTTTTTTAAAAAAATTTCTCATTCCCTGTTTCATCTAACCTCTACCACATTTTGTTATTCGAAAGCAGAGTCCCAACAAACAGGTGAACTCCCTTGATTCATGCTTGTTTCTATTGTTTACCAAGCCTAGGCTTCTGAGTGATTTTTCTGTCCTCTCTCCCTGTGAGAGGGACAAGACCACGGAGCCAGGCTAGACCGAGAATTCCACAGTTACCCTGAGTACCAACCTGTCTGTCTGTCGGTCTGTCTAAAGACATATTCCTGGGTTTTAAATGGGCCTTGCCTTTAGGTGGGTCATGCCCTGGTTGGCTTCCCACACCCTTCACTGAACATACATACACACTGCTATTGGGAGCCTAACACCATGCCTGACAAATTCGAGGAGAGAGCAGCTCAGAGTGCAGGTATGGCTATGTGAATCATGTTTTCTAAGATTGCACGAAAAGTTCTAGGCACAGGAGTTCAGTCAGTCTCTTCTGCCCTCCCACAGCCTGCACAGGATCACTGCTGACAGACTGGTGGCTGATTGAAAAGGCAGAGAACAGTTTCCACATCTCGTGGTAACTGCTTCCTTTACAAAGCAGATTCTCTGACATGGTGAGAAGTTATATTAGTTTGAAGTAATTGTTTACATTGTCAAATGACTCTGCTTAATTGCTTTTAAAAGTGAGTAGAACTCAAGAAGGGAAGCAATGTACAGGCTGGATCTGTCTCCACTGAAGACTCTGTATAGAGTCATAGATGGCTCTACAGTTCAGAAAAAGTTTGGGAGTAAGCCAGAGCCTGAGTCACTCACTTTGAGGTAATAGGAACTGAAGGCAGTATCTGTTCAGAGCCCAAGATAGACCTTCAGTTGCATGACCTCTTTATTGTGAGGAACAGTCTCCCTCTATAGTCAACCTGATCTCAAACTGAGTATATAGCCCAGGCTGCCCCTTCGATTCATAATATTCCCATCTCAGCCTCTCAAGTTCTGGGATTGTGTGAGTGCAACACCGCACTGTGTGTGTGTGTGTGTGTGTGTGTGTGTGTGTTGCTGAAGCTTGAACGCAAGGCCTTCACATGCTAGGCAAGTGTTCCAACCGCACAATAAAGTACCGTTCTCTTTGTCTCCTATTAGAGAATCAAGTCTTAGAGGGTACAGAACAACTCCTTGATCAGAGCACCAACATCCCGATACAGAACAACTCCTTGGTCAGAATACCAACATCCCGTCACTGCCGTGTTGTTCCTCTATCTTCCCAGAGCTGGAACATGAAAAAAACTGGTCCTTATGTGCCTGCATCTTCTCCTTCTCCTTCCTTTCTCATCCATCTTTCCCTCCGCCCTCCTCTTCCACTGCCTTTACCCCAGCTTTAATCAAATGGAGTGAATTAAGTGTGTTTCCACTCAGCAAGTACAGTACAAGTCTCTCCAGAAAGTCTCAGACAAGAAACTTAGAAAAATAATCTCTCTCTCTCTCTCTCTCTCTCTCTCTCTCTGTGTGTGTGTGTGTGTGTGTGTGTGTGTGTGCGCGTGTGTGTGTTGAGCTAAAGGACTCCAGATCCCAAGATGTGCCAAAGAGGAGAGATGTGTGTGAAAAATACCTGAGCCAACAGTAGCCATTTTTCCCAGCCTTGGAGGAGGCAGTCAGGGTAGACAGAAGACCTGCTAGCATTAACTTTTATGGACTTTTGATAACAGTTACCTTGCAAGGATGTTAAGAAAATAGACTTAAGTTGTGGGAGTGCTGGAAAGTAGTGTTTTAGAGATGCATTAGGAAGAGAGGAACAATTTCAGGCTTTTCTGTCATCTGAGTAACACCTCATATTTTCTCAGCAAAATAATCAAAGGCAAGACGATGATGGGAAAAAGTCCTACTAACCTGTACTTCTGCAAAGTCCCAGGCTGCTGATGAAAAAACTCTGGGACTAGAAATGGCTGGGTGGCCAGCTCCAGCACCCCTCATCAAAGCCACCACAGAGATATTCTGACATTCTGCAGACAGGACAGATGGCTGAGGGCTGGTTGTGACTGTCTTTTGTCACCCAGAGGCCAGCACAGGGGTCACCAGCCAGATGAGATGACAGAAGATGGTTTAACCACACTGGAGGTGCCAAAGGTAATGTACTTGCCAACACTGGGGTGTGTGCCATGACACAGCCTACTGAAATGTAGGTGCGGGGGTTTGGGGCTACCTTTAGTCTTGGTCTCCTTCCGTCTCCCTCTCCCTCTTCTCCCTCTCCCTCTCTTTCCTTCCCCCTCCTCCCTCTCCCTCTCCTTCTCCCTTTCCTCCTCTCTTTCCAAAGCCAGCTATGTGGGTCCTACTAAGCAATCTTTTCAAAGAAAGGCTTCATCTTTGGATGTAAGCTTCAGTTTCTACAGCCTGCTACAACCTGTAAAGCCCGGGAAATTATATCCTACCTCATGAGGTTGATTGAGTGGGGGAAAAAAAGAGAGAAATGATCACAAGCCCATATCACAAGGTTTAGTGCCCAAGGATGATCAGAAATGTGCACAGCATGAGAGTTTAAGTATTCAATATTTTCCGTGGGAGGCTGCCCATCAGTCAGGAGGACAGAACTGACTCTAGATCTTTCAAATAATGAAATTTAATACAGAGAATTGACAGGCAGATAACAGAAGCACTAAAAAGCATAGCTGGCTTTGTAACCCATACAGGGCCCTTCCAGGCAAAAGGATCCGCTACTCCAGAACTAGCTTCATAGGCGAAAACCAGCCATTGCCCCATCTCTTACAGAGACACAGCTGTGGGTAACAAACACAGGAGGAAAGACCTGGATGTCTTCCTCCCTCCCACCCTCCCCCACTGTGGCATCCTCTCAGAGCAGCTCATAAGGACATGTAGGCAAGGTTTTGGAATGGTGACACTGGCCCCTGAACACAAACATTTGTGTATTTTAAGCCTGAGGGTCTTTGTGCCTGTCATCCGGAGAAATAACTCACGAGCTGGATTAGATACAGATGGTTTTGTTTGTCGTCATAGTCCCAAGAGGTAGTCAAGGATTGTGTCCCCTCACTCTTTAAAATAACATACAGAGGCATTGTTAATAAAGATGGGATTAAAATCCAGTTTTCTCTGCCTCTAAAGGAAGGAGGCTTTTTATGCTGCATAGTTTCCTTCTCAAGGAAAAGAAGAATGTTCAAGGTCAAGGCCCTTTACAGGGGCTGTGGATTCTTTCTCTGATCACATATTAAATTGGTGTGTGTGTGTGTGTGTGTTCCTGACAGGACTAAGTGTGGCTATTGGCAATGTGTGTAGCAGATGTCCACCATAGCTGCCCCAACCCCTGAGAATTTATAAATTGAAGACTGCTTCTGTACAGAGACTGCTCCTATAGAGACTAACAAAGCCTGTGTCCTTGGTCCAGCTGTATATCATACACCCTGTCTCTTTGTTTATCTGTATGTAATAACCTGACAATAATCCAACTCCCTGGTCAATTCTATATAATTAACACTCTGAGCTTTGGATGCAGTGACTTCACCGGCCTAGAACCCAGACCTCCTGATCCCAGTTTTCTGTTTCTATGTCCATCTGTCTGTCTTTCATTTATTCCTAGTCAGGTCTAATGCCATGTAGCTGTACAAGGATGTGGCACAAAGAATCCAGTTCTGGAATTTATGATACTTCTTAATTTTATCTAGTTTTGCATGGATATCATACTGGTTAAGATTTTAATTTCAGACTATGTTATAATACATGATAAAATTCCAACCCCTTTTCTTGGTTCTTATTGTATATTTTCTTTTCCAGAACAAAGCTGGAATTCACTATGACATCCAAAATAAGTCTATTGGACTTTTGACTAGGATTATACTGAACAGTAAGTTAATTCAGAGAGAGTTGTCATTTCCTGTAATGTTGCATCTTTCAGTATAACAATAGGAGGCATCTTTTCATTTATTCAATACCTTTTTTATATCCTTTGATGCAGTTTTATGGCTTTCTCTGAATGGATCTTGAATATTTCTTGTAACATTTGTTGTTAGGTTTATTATAGTTTTGGTTGCAGACATGAGCGAAGCGTTTCCTCCCAGGACATTTGGTAATTGGCTGTTACTGGCATGGAGAAAGCCTCCGGGCTGCCTTGTGCATTATGTTCAATCACCTCACTAAACTTACTTTTTGGTTTTAACGGCTCTTTGGTACACTATCCCGGGTTTTCTAGGTAGGGGATTGGGTTGTCTGTCTTCTCCACTAGACTCTAGCTATTCTTCTTTTAATGCCTTTATTCTCCCTACAAGCATTCTATAATTTATCTCATTGCCTTTATATTCAGTCTTGAATTATAGTAATGCCTCTACATTTTACTGCTTTTAGGAGATTGTATGAGAACAGAAATTGTCTTGTTCATCTTTATGTTATCTCTCCCCTTTCCCCCTAGACCCCAGCATATTACCTACCGTAAACTATGTAGTAGATGTTCAACAAATATTTCTGCGGTAATTAGTCATGACTTGCAGTGTAATGAATTTTGTATACTAAAGCCAGGCTAGATTGTGTGGTGGAATAGTATTTTATTTTAATCAACAACCAATTAATTGAGACCTAGGTGTCCTGGGGATAGAGGAGCTTCAGGTTATAACAGAGCATAGAGATGTTAAGATTTCACATTTGGAATGAAAATTTCCAGCCAAGATGAAAAGTCAAACTTTGTAGCTCAGTGACATTTCAGTTTTCTTCTTATTTATCTTAATGTATACAAATGCACATGAGCATGAGCTTGTGTGTGTGTGTGTGTGTGAGAAATGTCTGTGGACAGGTCAGTGTGGATGCAAGACAAAGGTGACTTCCCTATGACCCAACCAAAGTATCTTTTTTATTTTATTTTATTTTTTTTTTTCATATTTTATTTACATTTCAAATGTTTCCCCCTTTCCAGATCTCCCCTTTGGAACCTCCCCATTTCTTCTGCCCTCCCCCTGCCACTATGGGGATATTCTCCAACCCACCCACCAACCCACCCACCCTCCCATTCTCGTCTTCCCTCCTTGGCATTCTCCTATACTGGGGGATCTAACACCCTCAGGCCCAAGGGCCTCTCCTCCCCCTGATGGATAACAAGACCCTCGCTCTGCCAGCACCATGGTTCCCTCCATGCGTATTCTTTGGTTGGTGGATCAGTCTCCAGGAGTATCCGGGGGTCAGACCAGTTGCCACTGTTGCTACCTCCCTGGGGCTGCAAACTCCCTCAGCTCCTTCAGTCCTTTCTCCACGTCCTCCATCTGGGACCTCACACTCAGCCCTACTGTTGCTGTGAAGTGACTCTTGGGTATTTCAAACTTTTGGGCTAGTAACCACTTAACAGTGAGTACATACCATGTTCATTCTTTTGTGACTGCGTTACCTCACTCAGGATGATATTTTCAAGAACCATCCATTTGCCTGCGAATTTCATGAAGTCATTGTTTTTAATAGCTGAGTAGTATTTCATTGTGTAAATGTACCACATTTTCTGTTCCTCTATTGAGGGACATCTGGGTTGTTTCCAGCTTCTGGCTATTATAAATATGGCTGCTATGAACATAGTGGAACATGTGTCTTTATTACATGTTGGAGCATCTTCTGGGTATATGCCTAGGCAACCAAAGTATCTTAACTATTGATACCCAGAGTGGTTACCATGTCTTAGGAGGCAAAGGCCCCTCTCCTCTGCACTAGTGCAACTCTTGGCCAAGGCCGTCTATATGGATTCTGCTCCAGGTCTTCCACTGATAGAAGGAGGGGTAGAACGGTCACGATGTATGATGCGTCTCATGAGAACAGAAACAGTCTGAGTCAGTAACAACTCTTCCTTTGCACCTGCTTACCACCTCTGTGGCCTGGCAGAGAGCCTGGTCCATGAAAGATGTGTACTGCAATCTGGAGGCTGCTGCTCCAGAGACACAGATGGAGGAGACACTTAAAGCCAGGGGAAATGCATTCTCTTCCTCCTATTTTTCAGACCAGACATCTTTCCCTCCTTTTCCTTCTACAGGGCACAAGTCAGGGAGGGAAGGGGGAGCTACCTAGGCTTTTTAGGGAGACTGCTGAAGGAAAGACTCTAGTATTTCAGTCCAATTGGGGGGATTAACCTAAGGGATCTGAGACTTAGTTTCCATTCTTATAGGTCTGTGTCTTGTTGGACTTGTGAGTTTCCAACAAGCAATTTATACTACCACCCAGGACCCAGGAGCAGGGAAGAACAGGTCTGTCATCTGGAGGAATGCATGTTTCAAGCTTATCACCAGCCAAGTATAGGAACAACAGAGAACAGAGAATATCCACACTGGGAGGGCTCCAGGAAAGTGAGGTTCAACTGTACGCTGGCATGCCAAGAGCATTGCAGTGGCTGGTATTCATTTTCATTTCAGTTGGATACAGAATCACCCAGGAGACACTGCTGCCATACCTGTGAGCCTTTTGCAGAGGTTTAACAAAGAAAGGCTCATCCTGAGTATGGGTCCATCTCCTGGACTGGGGTCCTGGATTGAAGTACAAAGGAAAAAGTCATCTGTGTAGGAGCATTTGTCTTCCTTTGCGTCCTAACCAAGGGCACAGCATGACTTAGGTCCTGATGGTTGCTGGTCACTGTTGGTATTCCCTGGGGAACACCATCAGACATAAGCTTCTTTGGGTCTTCTTTGCCTCTTTTTCTTTTCTTTTGCTTTTTAATTGAGTCAGGGTCTTGCTGTGTAGCTCTGGCTAGTCACAAAACAAACTCACTGCAGTATTTCTGCCTTAGCTTCCCAAGGCAGGATTACTTTTAATTTTTTTTATGTATATGGGCATTTTGACTGTATCATTTCTGTACACCATATGCATGCCTGTTGCCTAAGGACTCCAGAAGAGGTATTCAGATACCCCCAACTGGAGTTATAAGTAGTTGTGAACTTCCATGTGGGTACAGGGACTCAAACACAGACCTTTTAGAAGACCAACCACTGCTCATAACCATTGAACCATCTCTCCAGTCCTACTTTATTTCTCATAAAGACACTCATCATAGGCAGGGACCACCCCAATCCAATGTTATTTTCTCTCTCTCTCTCTCTCTCTCTCTCTCTCTCTCTCTCTCTCTCCTTCTCTCTCTCTCCAGGGTCTCCTTCAGCCTAAAACACTGTATAGTCCTGGCTGGCCTCGAACTTATGATCCTCCTACTTCCTCTTCCTGAGTACTAAGAGTAATATGAACTGAAAAAAATCTCAGAAGGAAGACTCTCGTTGATCCTTAATTCACTGTACCCAGAAAGATGATTCTTCTTCTTCTTCTTCTTCTTCTTCTTCTTCTTCTTCTTCTTCTT
>JADRCH010000097.1:2194000-2206884 GCA_019843965.1 Rhynchomys soricoides | reverse complement strand
TTCTTCTTCTTCTTCTTCTTCTTCTTCTTCTTCTTCTTCTTCTTCTTCTTCTTCTTCTTCTTCTTTCACAATAAGCCACATTCTAGATTCCAGGTGGAAGTACTTGGAAGGACTAAACTCAGTCCTCTACTGATCTGTCATTCCACTAACTGGGTTTGCTTCCTGTCTTAGGGTTTCATTGCTATGAAGGGGCACAATGATCAAGGCAACTCTTATAAAGGACAGCATTTAATTAGGGCTGGCATACAGGCTCAGAGGTTCAGCCCACAGGTGGTCAGCAACAAAGACTTCTAAAAGTGTAAAACACATGGTGAGTTTCAAACTCAGGACTATCAGACATAAAAGCACAGTTGTATCACATCCATTGAACATGACTGAACACCGGGCTCTGAGATGCAGCAGGGGGGTCAAAGCTCTATGGTATAGACCATATATTGTGGGTGAACAGGCATGCAACAAAACACTTAAGACTATATTTTGAGGTAATATGTCCCCTAATAATAAGAACAAGGCAACAAAAAATCCCAAGAAGAGATTCTTGGGATTCCCCAGAGAAACATCTAAGACTCAATGACTGTACTGACTAAGAGTCATGACTGTAGACCAGGTAGGAGAACTGGGAAACACAGAGGCCCTGGGATGAGATGAACTTGGTGAGCTCTAAAACAAAAACAATCCAAGGACAATGACTAAAGCTTGGGGTCAGGGGTGGTATGTGATAAGAGAGGGAAGCAGGGTCAAATCCTAACAGGTCTTGTAAGCAGAGGAAGGCTAACAAGGATGAACTTGAGCAAGTAGGATAATGTGCTCTACATTGGATCCTGTGCTCTCTTCTGTAGAGAACTGGTTTCAAGCCAAGGGAGAAGCCTTAAGATGAGGGGTGAGGTGGCCCAGATGAGGTGAAGAAAGCACACACGATTGTGTGCTGGACTCTAGCCACTAAGTAGAAAGAGGTTCCTGTCACTAAGAAAGAATGTCTGGGAAAGATGGGAGCTCTTTCTGTAGGGGTGAGGGGAGAAGAGAGAGACTCCTTATCTCTCTTTCCCTACTTCCTTCCCCAGCATACTCCAGACAGAAAAGTTAAAATTGCATGTGTCCAATGCCTGTTAGACAATCACCCTGCTCCTCTGTCAGCTACCTTAGGGCAGAGAAGATAGGAGCAGCTGAAATGCCCTTAGTGAAAATGGAGAGAGACTCTCAAAGCCTGGTGCACAATGAGAGACTGGCTGGTAGGCAGGAATAATACTTTGAAGTAATTCTCAATCTGTGGGTCTTGACCCCTTTGGGGGTTGTGTATCAGATATCCTGCATATCAGATATTTACATTTTGACTCATAATAGTAGTGAAATTATAGCTATGAACTAGCAATAAAATGGTTGGGGGGTCACCATGACATGAGGAACTGTATTAAAGGGTCACAGCATTAGGAAAGGTTGAGAACCACTGCTTTGATGCCTTCTCTGAACAGAAATGTTGCAGAAATGGGAGAAAGGAATTCCTGGACAGAGAAAGAAAAATGGGGGGTTGGGGGACAAACAGTCCCATTAATGGTGGTAGACATGGTAGTCTGAGCTAGAGGATCAGAATGCTGGGAGGGGCAGGATGAGGTAGTGGGTGGTGAAAGGAACGGTTGGATATCATCATGGCCACTGAAAGAAAAGACAGTGCCTGCTCTAGTTACGTTTTTACTGCTGTGATAAAACACCACAACGAAAAGCAACTAGGAAAGGGTTTATTTCATCTTATAATCCTCAGTCTGAAATCCTCAGTCACTGAAAAAAGTAGGGCTAGGAATTCAAAGTAGGATTCCAGAGTCAGAAAGTGAAGCAGAGGTCACAGATGAATGTTGTTTTCTTGATTGCTCCTCATGGCTTGCTCAGACTGCTTTCTTATATGCCCCAAGACTGTCTTCCCAGGGGTGGCACTAAACATAGTGTGCTGTCCTCTCCTATATTAGTCATTAATCAGGAAAATGGCCTCCAGACTTGCCTATAGGTCAGTCTTATGAAGACATTTTCCCAATTAAGATTCTTCTTCTCAGATAACTCTAGCTTGTGTCAAGTTGATAAACAACCACCACCACCAAGATAATGCTCTTTGGCTTGGTGCTAGCCAATGCATTAGGCATGCATGGTGTCTCCATCTCTGTTGTATCTGCTCCAAGGAAGGGAGCTAGTTATGTGGTTTATCAAAACAGCCATCTCTGAAACCAGCTAGCATGTGAAAACTTTTACCTTCTACTTTGCATATTTGCTGAGAGGTTTCAAGTTCCCTAGGTAAGAACAAGTAAAGAATGAAACTAAGTGTGCTTTTCCAGTTGTCACAGGAGGGGGAAAGCCCTATATTACACACATCAGACTCCTACAAGCCCCTCAGATCACATTGTGTGAACTATCAGTCTCACACTCCCCTTGAGGATGGAGCTTGTTTATCTATGTACCCATCAGAATACCCTCTTAATCAGCATGTTCTGTATCAAGCAGTATTGTCCACACCAAATATTTAAATTCAGTTATTCATTCTCTTTCCCTCAAATGGATTAGAAGTAGCTTACCTGTGAATTAGGGAAGGAAAGACAAAGATTTGGAAAGGGATTATTGAACGTACATAAAAGAGAAAGGGACGTCAGGAGAGGTGGAAGTGATCTCTAAACTTAGCTCCTGGTTCCTGTCATCCTTGGAAAAAGCACATGTGTTTGTTCTGTCCTTTCACACCTGAAAAAAGGCTTGCTGTGCAGATGCAAACATCTGGGGAAGCACTGTTGGAGAGAAAAACACTCTGGAGACAGACAGATGTCCGAAGGCAGGCACAGGGTGGTAAAGGACATTGCAGTTCTCTGAGCACAAAGGATCACTGGTTGTTTTATGTTTTGTTTTTGTTTCCTTTGCGGTGACAGCAATTATAGTAAGCAGGAACTTGATAGGTGGTTTTTCATTTCTGGTTTCTACTTCTGGGCCTTATATAGCAAAGAGATAATGCTATTTGTTACATGCACCTTTTTTTCTGGCCTTCTGGTCAACCTGTATCTTGGGTGAATGTGTCTCAGAGGACAGAGCCTTACCCAAGCCTTAGAGATGGAAGCAGAGAAGTCAACCTCTGTCTTGGATTGATATATCAGTTCCCTCATGGCTGCTAAGGCAGGGTAATTTTTTTCTGGTTGCCACTGGTCTTGGAGCACAAAGTTAACAGCCCTGGAAGCTGCGAAAGGACACCACTACTTCCTAGAAAACTCAGGCAGAACTGTGCACCTTAGTGGCTGGCCAAGCTTCTTCTGAGCTGTCCACTGGACTCATGTCCTTATCAGATCCTTCCTAATTCTTGTCCTACATCAGACATCTAGAAGCAGAGTGCAGATCATTACCCCTCATTAAAACTGGGGCTGGAATAGTGTCAATTGGCCAGACCTCCCAGAGCTCCTAGAGACTGGACTACCAACCAAAGAATACACATGGAGCAACCCACGGTGCTGGCTAAATATGTGGCAGAGGGTGGCCTTGTTGGACATCAGTGGGAGGAGAGGCCCTTGGGCCTGAAGGTGTTAGATGCCCCCTATGTAAGGGAATGCAAGGGAGGGAAGACGGGAGTGGGTGGGTGGTTGAAGGAGCACCCTCATAGAGTCAGGGGGAAGGGGGATGGAATAGGGAGTTTCCAAAGGGGAGACTTGGAAAGGAGGAAAACATTTGAAATGTAAATAAAGTAAATATCCAATTAATTAATTAATTAATTTTGAAAAACCTGGGGCTGGAAAGATCTTTCAGGATTCAGAACAGTTGCTTCTCTTCCAGAGGATCTGAGTTCAGTACCCAGAAACCACATTGAATGGAAAAAAAAAAAAAATCAGTCACCAGGCATTCAAGAGGAAGAAGACACTGTTGTGCTGAAGTCAATGTGTGGGAGAACACAGAGGTGACTCTGTGTGCAGTGTGATTCAGGAGCTATGCCAGTTTCAGTCAGCCACAAAAGACAGACACACAACTGCTTTCCTTGTGAATACGGTCTTCTATTCTCCTTCTTATATGAAAGCCTGCAGCTACCATTTCAGCACTGGGTTGTATGGTCACCATGTTAGTGACCTTTCTATTCAAGCCATAGCTCCTGACTGCCAAGCCTGGAGCCTACTCAGCTGGTGTGGGGAGAGCAAATTGGCAGATGAGCCATTACAAGAGTCCCTGCGTCCTCGCCCCTGGCTGTCCCTGATGCTGTAGCAGATGGCCTGTCTCCTCCAGCCCTTCAGAGACACTCCGTTGCAATTACCGCTCTGTAGCTGCCATGCACGAAGGTTAGCATCCTGCTTCAAATGTGTGCCTGGAAGATTATGCAACCCTGCTGGCAGGAGAAAGCAGCCACACTTGGTGAGTTTAGCAAGATTAAATGTGTCAACAGTAGGTTTTGAATATGAAATAATGCAAATGTCTCCTTAGTCTCATTTGAATTTTTTTAAAAAAGTCAGAATTGGTCATATTCCTTCTAAAACACTGTAGATTGAATGTTGGCCATTCATTCAACCACTGAGGGCTTAGGATGGATCACTTGAATGTGAGAAACAGGAACCGGACATAGTTAAATATTCCACCCTGCGAAGATTCTCTGTTCCTGTAGAGCAGGGCAGACAATACAACTAGGACTGGGGCTATAGCTCAACAGTAGAGTGATTGTTCCATGTGCATGAGGTCCTAGGTTCAATCCCCAGTACCCCTCCAGACAAACTAACAACCAATCCCAACCCAAAGTCCTAAGCATGGTGATGGCATGCATCCCATAGTATGACAGAAACCAAGAAATATCATGGAATAGATCTAGAACTCAATCCTGAGGTCCAGGGAACATGGTGGAAGAGGAGCAGAAGAGACTGTAAAGGTCAAAGGAGGAGGAAGAGGAGGAGAAGAAGGAGGAGGAGAAGAAGGAGGAGGAGGAGGAAAAGGAGGAGGAGGAGGAGGAGGAGGAGGAGGAGGAGGAGGAGGAATGCTGTGAATCTCTGTCTTCTGGACACGACATGGCTGTTGCTAACACAAACATACAGCTAGCAGCTATGATTACATAACAAGACATTAATCAGAAGGAAGGGAGGAAGGGAGGAAGAAAAATGTGTGTGTGTGTGTGTGTGTGTGTGAGAGAGAGAGAGAGAGAGAGAGAGAGAGAGAGAGAGAGAGAGAGAGTTGAGGACTAGTTGAAAGACTAGAGAAAAATCAGGAAGTATGTAGGTATGAACTAGGAAAGAGCTGGAGTCTGAAGCGGATAATAAATATAAAATCAAAATCTTAGTTTTTCTCCCTCCCTCCCTCCTCCCTCCTCCCTCCCTCCCTCCCTCCTCCCTCCCTCCTTCCCTCTCTCCCTCCCATCTTCTCTTCCACAGTACTTGGGATAGGACTCAGAGCCTTGCACCTGTTAGGCCCAGGTAAACTCTTTACACGAACTTGGACTAGTAATTGGTAGGCAAGTCTGGTTGGAGCTGCAGGAACTGCTTAGAATCTCTCAAGACATTATTGATTTACATGGGTGTTTTTGTGAGGAATCCTTGGGTGGCCAGCTCTCCAAGTTTGGGACTGGGCAAGGTTAAAAGCCCAAATCCCAGAAAGCACAAGCATGTGAGACAAGGTACCCTGTCCCCACATGTGTTCCTAGTAGATTTTTATTCCTCGCTGTGTGTCAGTGAGCTTCCATCTCAGCCCTGCAGTCTACTCTGGCTGGACAAAGCTGCAGCCTGGTTTCACCTGGCTTAACCATTCTCCAAAGCTCTAGTTTAAGCAATTCTTATCTGAACCCTATTACTGGGAACTTCTCTACACTCAAAGAACAGAGAAAAGGTTCCTCCCAACTTTTGTGATTTTTCCCTCAATTTTAGGACCTAGAGAAAAGCAAATAAACATCAATTTCCAGTGTACTTCTGAGAGTCTCCGGGGAAATTTTTGCTTGGGGACACTGTAGGGCTGAAACACTCACTTCAAGTGAGATTTGAGCATTCCTAATAGATTTTTTGTTTCCAGGCTCGTCTGGGACCAGGCATTCAGAGGCCAAATGAAACTGGAGCCCCTCAGAGACACACTCTCTATATTCAGCTTCTGATCCTGAACGTAGGCCTTGTCTCTGGTACGGTACAAACGCACACCTCACCAATGTCCCAAACTCCAAACTCTTTTCATACATGGACATATTAGACTTGGGAGGAGTCAAATGCTCCAGTTTCCAGTCCTCCCCCCCAAGCACATTCCTCCTTTCAAGTGTCCATTTTAGCAAGTGTCTCCCCATCCATTCATCAGGCAAGCTGAGAGCACAGTGTCACCTCTACACATCCCACAAATTGTTCACCCTTAACCTCTACACTGTATCCCAAACCTGTTCTCTTCATTTTTATCCTCACGACCACTGCTCTGCCAAGTTCTTGAATGATGATGAATTCATCTCTCTGCTCTCTCTCTTTCTCCTCTATCTCTTTTTGAACGTCCATCATGGAATCTCTAAAATAAGACCCAGTTCTATCTGTCTGCCTTCAGAGCCCTTCAGTGGTTGACTCCTTGGTGCAGCTCACCTGTCTAGTCTGAATCCTGAAACCTCTGTTCAATTGGAGGTGGCCTCTTTCTAATTCTCCTTCATCTGAAGGTCTCCTAGCTCATTTCAAGACAGCTCACATCACATTAAAGAGACAGTCCTGACTCTTCCATTTGGAACTAGAGTGCTGTGCTGGCTGTTCAGGTCAAGGCTGATAGCTTTCCTGACTCTCGACAATTGTCCCATATCACAGGGGCTGTAATTCCTGAGACTATCCAGATTTATTTGCTGGCAGAGGGTAGCAACATCTCTGCCCTCTTTAAACAAGGGCTGCAGGGAGGCAAACCTGGTTCAAAGCTCAAGTTCACGTTCTTTAAATTAGAACCCAGGGCAGGAGATTTTGAAGGCAAAAGAAAAGATTAAGTCATTCTCTCAAGAATGGCAGCAATGTGGACTGTTAGATGCCCCCATTTTCTTTATCTTCTCCTTCCATGAAAGCCTTCATCAGATGGCCAGAGCTGTTCTTTCTCAGTCTTCTCCTTGGTTTTATGAGTAGTTTTTCTTATCTTTCTTTCATTTTTTTTTTTTGTAATAAATCTTTGCCTCTCGAAATAATTAATATGTGTCCTCTTCCCTTCCCAGGGGAAATTAATATTTGTGTATCTAGCACCTTGTCCAGGACCCAGCACTTAGTGTGTGCTAAATATTGCCATTACCAACAACAAATGGACCATCAAAAAATGAAAGCATACTTAATGCTTTCTCCCTAAGGCTACCCAACAAAGTGCCTGACTCTTGGCTCATTCCATGGTAGTATCTGTTTCTCTCCATTCCATTCTCTGTACAGTGCCAGATCACAAATGAAATGAAACACACACACACACACACACACACACACACCCCACCCTGCTTAATACAATGGCCCTGGTTTCAAATCCTACATCTGTCTCCAGTTGTTCATGATCCTGAGTGAGCTGCATCTCCAAGCACATCTTCTGAATAGTGTGAATGAATAGTTTTGCACTCCAGAGCACTGTGTGGAATCTATACTCAACACACAGCAATTCCCTTTCCTTTCTGGGAAACATACATGTTTTGAACCATGAATGGTCTTAGAAATTCTTTGTGACCTCATCTTCTCATTTCATAGATGAGGGGACTGGGGCCGAGAGAAGGTCATTTTGTAGCATTAGATGACATAGTTTCTGACTGGGGAAACCAGTGCCAAGATAAACTTTTCTGAATCTATGTAAAATTCGTATTTCTCCTAGAAGTAAAAGTGATGATGGTTGAAAATCAACGTGACTACAGAAAGGCCTAGGCCTTCCCACTGTCAATGTCCCAAACTAAGAAAATATGGGCAAGGCATGTCTTTTCTCCAGATATCCTGTGACATCAATGTAGAATCAACGAAAAATCAGTGTATCTCCTTATTGAGATTTAGAGGGCTCTTGTCCCTGAAGATGACTTATTCCATGGTATTGACTGATGTGGGTTCAGAAACTTAGCCAGAGTGGCTGCTGGCATTGCAGACCAAAGCTAGTAAAGTGCCTGGGACTCTTGGCAGAAACTTGTGTTCAGTGCAGAACTGGGAAGTAGAGGCTAGGCATTGGGTTCTAAATTGTTTGGTTCTGGCATTGGCCGATGGCACAGGCTCACCTGTCTCAGACACTACTTTCTTAATCTGGTGTTATAGTGGTTTTTAGGACCAAAAAACGGTGCTTGCCTGGTGTCCTGAACCTGCCTCATGGCCTTCTAAAAGTCTCTTTTCCTTTATGCTCTCAAACTGATTCTGGGGTGTTCTTTGCATATAGCCTCTGTACTATGGTGTGTTCAAGAGCCTAAGTGTGGAGTTTTCCTCAGAGAAATAGTATATTTTAGTTTATCAGCCCACAAAGAAGCATGGTAATTCTGGTTAGAAAAAGAATATTTCATTTTCTTGGATTGAACTGCCTGAAAACAAACAAACAAAAACCAGTCAGATGACATTAGTGCCACGCTATGGCTCATGGGATTTAAAAGCTCTTGGTAGAAGGAGTTGGCGGTAGATGTGACAGCAGACCTGTGCCTCACTGCTGGGTTCCCTTTGTGTGTAGGTCAAAGTGAGTTTCCACAGAGGAGAGGAGGGAAGGTTTGACTGGAACAAAGAGAACAGTTCAAGCACAGTGTTGCGGCTTGGAAGGGAAATGTCCCCCATAGGCCTGTGTGTCTGTTATTTGGCTCCCAGCTGGTGGTAAAGTGATTTGGGAAACTGAAGAAAACCATTAGGAGGTGCAGCCTTGCTGCAGGAAGTACGACACTGGGGGCTGGCGTACAGTCTTGTCTTGCCTCTTGTTCTTGCTCAGTTTCCTGTGTGTGGATAGAAACTTGATCACCCAAGTTTCCTACTTGTGCTGTAATCTCTTGCCTTCCTCACCATTATTATGAACTCTAGGCCTCTGGTACTATGAGCTAAATTAAGCCTTCTCTTTGTTGAATTAATTTTAGACATGGTTATTTTTTCACAGCAACAGAAAAATTACTAATACACGTGTTAAGGCAAACTCCGAGGAATGAAGTCTTCCAGTGGGAACTGTGGTGCACTTTTGCACACGTGGTGAGAGTACTGAAGTGTGTCATAGAATGTTGGCAGAAAGGGAAGGGGGGGTGATGGCAGGTGTATCATGGCTGAGCGAGCTGTGGGCTAGATGTTGGACGGATCTGTTCCTACACATGAACCTCAAGACAGCAGGAACTTGTCCTGCTTGCTACAGTGTCACAACATTCAGAATAGCTCTGAGCACACAGTAGGACATCGTGGACACTGGTTGATAAATGATTGTGGACAAGATGCATTCTGGAGATGTCTTCTTCTCAGAGCAACACAGGCAGGCGGGATCCTGTGGATAACGGTGTGATTGGTCTCTAATTTGACTTTGTCTCTTGTTGGGGAACAGACTGGACAGATGCAGTTGAAGGTTAGGACCACAAATCTCTGGGTCTGAGCTGAAGATGATAAGGGAGAACACCAAGGTACCCACAGTAGTCCTACATGGCAGGAAAGGACCCATCTCAGAGCACAGCAGGATACACCTTACAGCTGAGCCTGGCAGAAGGCACAGAGGCACCAAAAGGTAAACAGAAGCCAGAAGGTAGTCTGGCTACAGCAAGAACCGGGTCTGGGGCAGTGGGACCTGGGATTGTTAAATATTGAAACTTGACAATAACTCTGCCTATTCCCTCAACTTTCATTTTGTAGCTCATGACCTTAACTTGACCTATTGTTCCTTGCTCTGACAAAAACAACTTATAGTTGTACTTTGTCACAGAGCCTCACGGACTTTGGAGATTCCCTAGGCTCTTTGCCTCTAGACCCAGCCTATCAGCTTAAAGGTCAGACAGTGCTGTTTTGTCTAGATAGTCTATATGTCATAAAGGTGGTATTCTAACAACACTTCGTTGTTCGTTGTTTTTCCCATATAAAAACTATGATCACAGTTTTGGATCCCAAATCTTGGCCCTGTCCTTGATTAATCAGTTTTGGAGTGTGTGTTCAGTGGACCATCGATACCTGAATGAGATTGGTGTCTGAGTGGTTTGTGTGGCTATTCTGGGACCCCAATGGGATGAGCAGCAGAGATGAGGTTCTGAGAGGAAGCCTGTGGTATAGAGGTGGTGCTCTACAGAACAAGAGCAGATGCTGAACATCCCTGAGTTCCTCTAGACAAGGCAAGGAAAGAGGAAGAAAATTGTCCTAACAGCCAAAGCCTGAACAGGCAGCTGAGTGGTCTGGATGTATCTAGATGTATGCGGATGGCCAGGATGCATCTATGTATGTGGATGGTCACAGAGGAGAGTGGGGATGTGGAGTGGTGTGGACATGTCCCACTCCCAAGGGGAAGGGCAGGGGACACTGGTAACAGGAAATAGTCCCCATGTTGCCGAAGGCTCTAAAGAGACACGTGAATTCAAAGGTTTAACAGAGCTTGGTTAAGCTGGAACGTTGAGTAAGATGGCTGGGCCTGGAATCACACCTATGAAGATACCAGTTAGTCTTACTGGTGATTCTGGTGAGCCTGAAACATGGGATGTTTTCCTTCTGTGTCTCACATCTGTTTGCTCTGTCTCCCTGCCCCAGATGTCACCAGGCGTCTGCTATACGCCACAGCTGGCAGTAGAAACATGGGATCCAAGGATATACTGCTTCTGTGCTAAATGTGGTGGGCTTGGGGTTAGGGCTGGGATATTCTTGTACATCCTGACTTTCAGATTTTACAAAGCAGGGCCATGAGATCCCCTTGGGACAGGATAAATATGACCTCCTCCTGCTTCAGGAGACACACCCATTTGGGGTAGATAACACAGAAGACAGGAGAACAGCTGTTGTAAGACACACCTCCTCAGAGGAGCTGGGCCCCCTCTGTGGGAATGCAAACTTTAGGGTAGGCTTTGATTTCTTTGAGTTCAATTTGTGAGAGGAAGGGAGCTCTGGTTTTAAGTTTTGATTTCTCCTCTAGAAATCAACAATGGTGGGCTTCACTGGATTTAGGTTCGGGTATTTTGGGTGACTGGCATACTGTGTAGATAGATATTTTTGTACTGCCATGTGGTGTTTGCAGTACAGCTTCCTCAGCTGAGATATACTTGACTCTATGGCTTGAAATCTGAGATGGGAAATACAATCTGGATGAATTTTTGACCCAGGGTTCAGTGGGGGGACTTGGTACGATATTCCTGAATATACTGTTCTGGCCATTTGAAGGGCTTCTGGAGGTAACAGCTGAGCCACCCACCCATACTTTGGTACCAAAGAGAGGTATGTCTGGCAATGGGGAGGACAGAATCTCCCTGCTGGACTCCATTTCTTGAAAGGACCTTAGGTTTGGCATGTTAGCCTAGTCAGACAATCGGAGAACAGCAGTTGGAATCAGGATAAACTCCCCCCTCCATCCTCCCTTATCTGTTTGCTATCTCTGCAGAACACAGCCTTCTATTTGTATGCACCTGCTGGCTTAGTCTTCCTAAGCACAGTGGGTTACTAACGCTCAGAAGGCCACAGGGAAGTGGAGAAGGAACACTAATACCACTGCTCACACACAGCCAGCCAAACCGCAGGCTGCCTCTTTGTGTTTGAGAGTGATGCTCCAGCTGGGTAGGCACTGTGGCATAGGGAATGGGTGGGTAGATATAGCTGTACAAAGACAGGTGTTCCTCTTACGTTTGGTGGGTGGAACAGAGCTGGGCTCCAGTTCTCCCTTGTTCCTCCAGGGGGCGCTTTTGTTCAGCACATGACCTTGCACAAGTGTGCCAAATACCCTGTGTCCTTCTCTTCAGGTCAGAGAATGGCTACTTCTGGAATGGCCCCTACTCCCCCAGATCAGTTTTCCAGGGTTTGTGGTCTCAAGTTGAAAGAGGACAGTGAAGGTCAGTTCCCTCTTAGGCCTTCCTTATTCAGGAGCTTTTAGGCTTTAGGGTTATTGGGCATCTGTGAGATCTGACTGAAATATCCTCTGGTCTCTTCTCTTGGGTACGCCTTGCGACAACCTGTTTCTGCCAGAGTCTTAAGGACAAGGAGAGTAAGAGATGGGTTACCATGTGCCTAAGTCTCAAACAACAATGACAATTCATAATATTTGTTCCTTAAACAGTAACAATACGAGGGCTTGTGTCATTTAAAACTCCTCCCTTTAGGTAGGCTGCCTGTATACCTTCTCCTCTCTGTTCCCTGAGAACGGGTCCCCCAGCTCAGCTTGTTCCTTGCTCTGCAACAGAACACTATCTGCAGTCTTCCCTCAACCTTGCTCACAGCTCCTGTGGATCCCACAGACCAGTGCTTCCTAACACTGTGACCCTTTAATACAGTTCCTCATATTGTGGTGACCCTCGAACATAAAATTGTTTTCGTTGCTACTTCATAACTAATTTTGATAAGTCATAATGAAAATATCTGTGTTTTCTGATGGTCTTAGGTAACCCCTGTGAAAGGGTCATTCCACAACCAAAGGGGTGGTGACCCATAAATTGAGAACTGCTGCCACAGACCAACCCTCATCTGCCCTTTCCACAACTTGTTGCTTTGTCCCAGCCCTCAACTCCAACAGGCATCTTCTGCTAATCCAAAGGCGGCTCTTCCCAGAGCAACAAGTAGGCCTAAGGCAGATCCACACCTCTCCTGTTGCTCCTGAGATCCAACCTCCTCAGTCTCATCCCAGGCTCTGTAGCTGGAAACCTGCTCTGGTCTCCCATTCCTCTCTGACCCCCATTCCCAATGGGTCACAAAGACCTTCTCCTCCAACCTTCCTTCCTCCAATTCATCCCAGTTACCTAACTTCCAACACCAGGAATTACAGGAGGTTACCTGTGAGTACACTAACTAAACAGGCCAGGAATTACAGGAGGTTACCTGTGAGTACACCAA
>JADRCH010000097.1:2178066-2193990 GCA_019843965.1 Rhynchomys soricoides | reverse complement strand
AACTAAACAGGCCAGGAATTACAGGAGGTTACCTGTGAGTACACCAATTAAACAGGCCAGGGAAAAAAAGCTAACACACAGCTAACATGCTCTCCAAAAATCCAGAGTGGAAACAAAAACCAAGAGACCAAACACCCTTAGTGAGGGTTTCTATTGCTGTGACAAAACTATGTAACCAAAAAGCAAGTTGGAGAGGAAAGAGTTTATTGGACTTACACTTCCACATTGTAGTCTGTCAACTGAAGGAAGCCAGAGCAGGAACTCTAGACAGGAACCTGGCGGCAGGAGCTGATGCAGAGGCTGTGGAAAAATGCTGCTTACTGGCTTGTTCCATATGGCTTGCTCAGTCTGCTTTCTTATAGAATTCAGGCCCACAAGCCCAGGGATAACACCATCCACAATGAGCTAAGCCCTCCCACACAAATCACTAATTAAGAAAAATACTCTACAGCCTGATCTTATGGAAGCATTTTCTAAACTGAGGTTCCCTGATCTCAAACAACTTATTTTTGTGTCAAATTGACATAAGTCTAGGCAATTCACCACCCACAAAGACAAATCCAAAAATCAACACCTAGACCTATATAATCATCCCAAACTCAGATGCTTACACATCAGCACAAAAACATAATCAATAACATCCAGGACAATATGTCTCCACTGGAACCCAGCTATTCTACCACAGTGGCAGGCCCTGAATATTCCAACATAGCTGAAGCACAATAACAAACAAAACAAGAAAACAAACAAACAACTTTAAACCAAGTATATGAATTGATAGAGGTCCTTAAAGAGATTTATAAATCCATTTTAAAGTATCTAGGAAAACACAGTGTGAGTGTGAGGAAACGAGAGGGAAAATCTCTTAAAGAAAGCCAAGAAAACACAAACAGTTGAAGAAAATGAATAAAACTATTTAAGACCTGAAAATGGAAATAGAGACAACAAAGAAAACACAAACTGAGGGAGTTCTGGAAATGTAATAAATTAGGAATTAGAACAGGAACTACAGAGGAAAGCTTCACCAACAGAATACAAGGTATGGAAGTAAGACTCTTAGGCATTAGTTACGATAGAAGAAATAAATGCATTGGTTTAAAATGCTAAATCTAAAATTCTCCTGAGATGAAGCATCCAGAAATCTGGTACATTATGGAAGAGCAAACCTAGATTAATAGGAGTAGAGGCAGAAGAATCCTAGCTCAGGGGTCCAGAAAAATATTTTCAACAAAATCATAAAAGAAAAAAATTCAAACCTAAAGAAGGAGATGCTTATAAAGGTACAAGAAGCATACAGAACACCATACACATTGGACTAGAACAGAATATCCTCTTGCCACATAATATTTAAAACACTATAATAAACATACAGAACAAAGAAAAAATATTGAAAGCTGCGAGGAAAAAATACCATGTAACATATAAAGACAGACCTATTAGAATTACACATGACCTCCTAGTGGAGACTCTAAACTCCAGAAGGGCCAAGACAGATGTGCTGCAGACTCTAAGAGACCACAGATGCCAGCCCAGACTAGTCTAACCAGCAAAACGTCCAACCACCATAGATGGAGAAAATAAGATACTCCATGGTAAGGTAAAATTTAAACAATATCTATCTACAAATCCAGAAGATACTGGCAAGAAAACTCCAGCTTAAGGAAGTTAACATAATAGCATGGGAAATAAATAATCTCACACCAGCAAAATCAAAAGAAATGAAGAACACACACACACCACCACCACCATCATAACTACCAACAACAGCAAAAATAACATGAATTGACAATCAATCACTGATAATCTCTCAATAGCAATGGTCTCAATTCCCCAATAAAAAGATACAGACTAACAGAATAGATGTGAAAACAGGATCCATCCTCCTGCTGCTTTCAATAAACACAGCTCAGCATTGAGGACAGATGTTACCTCAGAGTAAAGGGTCAAAAGAGATGGGAAGGACTCTACATACTCATCAAAGGAAAAATCCACCAAAACAATATTTCAATTCTTAACATCTATGCTCCAAACACAAAAGTACCCACTTTTGTAAAAGAAACACTACTACTCTTTAAATCACATATTGGACCCTCACACACTGACAATAGGAGACTTTAACAATCATCTCTCATCAATAGACAGGTTATCCAGAAAAAAATAAAACAGAGAAATACTGGAGCTAACAGATGCTATAAACCAAATGGGCCTAGCAAATATCTACAGAATAGTTCACCCAAATGCATATGAATATACCTTCTCAATACCTCACAGAATTTTCTTTAAAATTGACCACATACTTAGTCACAAAAAAAGTTTCAATGTAAATGTAAAGATACAAGAAAATTGAAATAACTTTCTGCATCCTATCAGACCACCACAGATTAAAGCTGGGTACCACCACCAACAGAAACAACAGAAAGCTTAAAAAACATATGGAAACTGAAAATTCTCTACTCAATGAAAAATGTGTCAAGACAGGAATAAAGAAAGAAGTGAAAGATTTTCTAGAATTCAATGAAAATAAATACATAACATGCCCAAACTTATGGGACACAATGAAAGTAGTGCTAAGAAGAAAGTTGGTAGCACTAAGTGCCTACATAAAGAATTGGAGAGATCTTATGCTCTCAACTTAACAGAATGCTTGAAAGCGCTAGAAGAAAAAGAAGTAATCATAGCAAGAGGAGTAGACTGCAAGAAATAAAATGAGGGCTGAGATCAATAAACTAGAAACAAAGAAATCAATGTAAAGATCAATGAAACAAAGAATTGATTCTTTGAGAAAATCAACAGGTCAGACAAAAACCTTTTCCAAACTAACTAAAAAGACAGAGAAAGAATATCCAAATTAACAAAATCAAAAACAAAAAGGGGGACATAAAAACAGACACAGAGGAAATGCAGAGAATCACAAAGACACATACTAAAAACCTGAACTGTAAGTAGAAAATCTAAAAGAAATGGTTAATTTTTTAATATGTACCAGTTACCAAAGTAAAATCAAGATCAGATAAACAATTTAAATATATCTATAACCCATAGTGAAGTAAAAAGTCATTAAAATTTTTCTAAGCAAAAAAAGCCCAGGATTAGATGGTTTAAACACAGAATTCTACCAGGTTTTCAAAGAAGGGTTAACGCCAATACTCCTCAAATTATTCCAGAAAGTATAAACAGAAGGAACATTGCCCAATACATTTTATGAGGCCACAGTTACCCTGATACCCAAACCATGTAAAGACTCAACAAAGAGAATTACAGACCAATTTTCCTTATGTACGTAGATGCAAAAATAAATAAATAAATAAAAAATACTCAATAAAACACTTTCAAACCAAACCCAAGGACACATAAAAAAGAAACATCCACCATAATCAAGTAGGCTTCGTCTCAGAGATGTAGGGATGGTTCAGTATATGAAAATCAGTAAATGTAATCCACCATATTAAAAAAAAAATGAAAGAAAAAAGAACCACATGATTATCTCATTAGATGCAGCATAAGTCTTTGACAAAAATCCAACACCCCCTGTCCCTAATCTCTCTAGAACACAAGGGACATACTTAAACCTAATAAAGGCAGTTTATAACAACTTCATAGCCAGCATTAACTTAAATGGAAACTCCAAGCAATTCCACTAAACTCAGGAACAAGACAAGGTTCTCCATCCTTTTTCTTATTTATTCAATATAGTACTTAAAGTTTTAGCTGGAGTAATAAAACAACTAAAGGAGATCAAGGGGATACAAATTGTAAAAGAAGAAGTTGAAGTATTGTTATTTGCAGATGACATGTTAGTATACAGAAGTGACCCTAAAAATTCCATCAGGGAACAGCTACAGCTGAAAAACACTTTCAGCAAAGTGGCTGGATACAAGATTAATTATAAAAATAAACCCAGAAATCCTTCTATATATACAAATGACAAATGGACTGAGAAAGAAATCAGAAAAAGAAGACCTTTCACAATATCCCTAAAATAATATAAAATATCTTGGGGTAACTCTAGCTAAGCAAGTAAAGGACTTATATGATAAAAACTTCAAGTGTTTGAAGAATAATCTTGAAGATGTCAGAAGACATAAACATCTCCCATGCTTATGTATTGATAGAATTAACAGAGTAAATATGACCATCCTAACAAAAGCTATCTACAGAAAGAATGCAATCTCTATCAAAATTCCAACACAATTATTTACAGACCTTGAAACGTCCTGGAATACATGATGGTGATTCTAATGAGGACTTTAATAATGAGGGATATGGAATTTCAAGTGCCATCTCTTGTAGTCAGCTGAGGCTTCCAATGGTGGGACTAGGGTGCACTACTTGTCTTTAAAAAAATCAATAAAATGATTCCTAATGATATCCTGCTCTACTCATAGATCAGTACCTTACCCAGTCACCATCAGAGAGGCTTTCTCCAGCAGCCGATGGGAACAAGTGCAGAGACCCACAGCCAGATATTATTCAGGAAGAAAGTCTAAATTGGAGGTCTCCATCAAATCCCTCCCCTCAGTGTTTAAACCATCTAATCCTGGGTTTCAGTGAATCCCAGTGAAGAGGAGGCAGAAAGACTGTGAGACTCAGAGAGGATGGAGGAACCAGGAGAACAAGGCTCTCTTAATGAACAAGGTGAGGCACATATGAGCACACAGAGACTGAAGCAGCAAGTACAAGGCTGACATTCGTTTTCACCAGGTCCTCTGCATGTATGTTATAGCTATTAGAATGTTTATTAGACTCATGGCTGTGAGAATGAGTGAGTCTCTGACTCTCATGCCTGCTCATGGGACTCTTTTTCTCCTGTTGGGTTGCCATGTCCAACTTTGATATAATAGTTTTTATTTCATGTTATATTTTATTTTATCATGTTTGTTATCTCTTAGAAACATGTTCTATAAGGAAAGAGACAAAGGGAGTGGATATGGAGGGAATGAGAGGTGGAGATGAACTGGGGGGAGTAGAGGGAGGGGAAACTATAATCAGGATATATTGTATGAGAAAAGAATCTATTTTCTATAAAAGGGGAAAAACTTTCCCCATTTATTAAGGTAATTTTATATTATTACCAAACAGTTTACATTCTGGTCTCTGACAGAAATAAGTGCTGTGTAAGGCTGCACTTGGACTCATTAGAGGAATCACCTTTTGTGTCTGCCTAAATTCTGTCACTCCACCTTAGCTGTGAAGTGGGGCACACAAGACTGCCAGAGCCTCCTTGAGACAAAACCTAAGAGAAATGAAGGGCGGGAGGGGGTTTAAAGCAAGAGTAATTGAAGCAGAAGTCAAAATATTAGCTCTGTAGAATGGCCGAGCCTGCTCTGTAGAGATAGATATTCAGCTCTAACAGAATCATGTTCAAGAAGGGTTCCCTAATCAAGGACTTGGTGAGGGCACATAGACTTCATTGAACTTAAGCAAGCCCAGCCCACACTCAGAGAGAGGAGACACTATTCTCTTCTCCATGTCCAGTTACTACAAGAACTTGGGAGAACTGGTGTGTCGAGGTGTCCTCTTCCAGCCTCTCCTGTTTGCATAGCTGTGTCCTTGTGGCCCACAGTGACTGTCCAAGAAATCCATGTTTCCCCCTCACAGACACTCATCGCTGTGTCCTTGATGGTTTCTTTAAGTGTCTGAATTCCCCACTAGTGTGGGCTTGGGAGGGATTTCCATGCCTCCCCTGGGTTGTGCATTGCTTGGCACCTGTGGTGGATTCATTCAGGGAATCTGCTGAAACTGCATGCTCCTGTCTCTCAACAGTGTGCCTGGTGCTAGGTGGTGCCTGGGACTGAGGTGCCTCCCAGGACACCAAGTCTGGGAAAATCAGGAGAAAGCTAAGATATGCTGGTCACCATATTGAATGAGCCTGGGCCTTCTCTTACTCTAATGGCTGTAACCAATGACAACTCCCCACTTGCCAGGATGTCACCCTGTTCCTGCCTCTCCTACTAACCATTTGTGGAATGGAGCTTGGGTGGCAACATTGAGAACAGAAAAACCAATCCCCCTCTGTGAGTCAGTGGCAGAGGAAAGCCCCCAAGCTACAGCTTACTATTGTCTGCAGAGTCCTGTGTGAAAGGCTGATTTGGGACATCCACCATGCGTAGAAGTCACACTGTTTTCTGAGTTAGACTGGCATCTCTGTTCTCTCTGTACAAAGCCCATGATTCTCTCTCTTGGTTTAGATTTATCTCACACCAAACATTTGTAGGCTGGTCAGGAAGCTCCATCATTTCCTCAGTTTCTATTGCTCCCATGGTGCACTGGGGTGTTTTGAATTTTGTTTCCTTGAGTGAGTGTTAGAGGACTCCAGTCTGCTGTCATGGTGCCTACAATCCTATGAACTTTCCAGCAGCTTGGCTAGGTAGAAGCAGCCTTTGGGGGGTTATAGTATCTGCAGAGGACAGTCATGAGGGGGTATATCAGTGCCTATGGACTTGCCAGGGCTCGGTACTGTGCTGATACCATCAGACCCAGGATGGAGGCAATATGTTTGCAATTTCAATTGTGCCAATTGCACTTTCTTGATTTGTATACTGTGTTACAGAGCCATTCACGAGAAACACATTTTAAAAATACCATTACTAGAAAATTTGTTAAACTGAGTGTAAACCTTTTATCAGCAATCTATTCTGAAGACTTTTCTTCTCTCTTTCTATTTTTAACTGAAATAGTATTTCACAACCACCTGACTCTGGGGTTGGGTCACAAGCTAATAATGATTCTACCTTGAACTGAACCAGGCTGGCTGTTGTATGTTGTGAGTTGGGCCGTGGCAGGTCTCCCATTCCCATGGCTGCAGCAGGAAGCCCTGTATCTTCATTACAGAGCTTTCTTCTCCACTTTATCTTATGTCATCAAGTGTGATCAGAGGACGGGGGTGGGGGGGAGATGTGTTCCTTGGAAGGAGATTTCAGCCACAAAAATATTTAGTTTAATAGTCTTGGGTGAGCCGCGTGCCTTTCACATGGGGGCATTGCTCTACACAGATGCTACCTGAGCAGGAAGGGTGTCGTTGAGAAGAGAGCTGTCTTGGAGATGGAGCAGATGGTCCTCAGCTTTTCAACTGCAGCTCCCTGGAGTGTAAATGGCTTCTCTCCTCCACTTTTTCAGAGATTATGCTTCACAGGTTAGAGTTTATAAGTTGAGGATTCAGAACTGGGTGCACCTGTTTGTAGGCACGTCGGCTAGAGTGGACTTCATGAGTGACTTGAGAAGCAACTCAGCCTCATCTTGTCTCTGAAATGGAGATGACAGTTCCTGAGAGCCACTGAAGATGGAAAAGTGGTCATTTCCACGGCTAGCTTGACTGGCAGTGAAGATATTCCAGCTATCTCTGAAGCCCCTGTGCTCTGAGAATATACACGAGAGCCTGTGGCAGTACAGGAGTGTGAGCCTTTGGCAACAGGAGGACCAGTACAGCCAAACACTGAGAACCAGGGTGGGGCACCACCTCAGGCTCTTGTGTAGGATGCTGTCTCCTTAGTCTGGATAACATCTGCTCCATGCCAATTTCTCTCACTGTTTGCATGGTCCTTCCAAACCTTTCCTCATCCAGCCTTAAGAAGCGCAGCACTCCTAACTACATAGGTGTCAAAAGGAAGATCATTTTGGGAATGAATGTAGTCCTGCCTAGAATATTTGGAACGCACTTACAGATAGATACAGCTGCCATTTGCTGTCTATTTTCAAAAGAACCCTCGGAAGTCTGGTCTTCACACACTTGCCCTCTGAGAGTCTAGAAATGGATCAGTGACTCTGACTTGTTGACTCTGAACTGGTGTGACAGGGAGGTTCCCAGAGGGCTGTAATTACCTGACTCTGTGGAGCTGGCTTTATATCATAGAGACACATGCCACTAGGAACAAATCTTAGCACCAGACAGAGTATATGTCCAGGGTAAACAGAATCCTCTTTTCAATATGCCATTTTTATTCCTAGGACCTTAACCACAGTTTCACTGCTGAGCCACCAGTCCTGGGCCTTTTTGTGATATATAAGTTTTTCATGTTTTCAGAGCATCGTTCTGCCCTCGTCAAGTTCCTGGTCAGGGCAGAGCATCATAAATGCTCTGAGAGAGCTTGCTGGTTTTGGAGGAGTCTAACAAGATCCTGAGGGATGAGAGATTCTCTGGAAAGGCAAGTTTCTGGGCTGTAGATAGAAATGTTCCCAGTGAAAAAGAATGTCAGTATCGCTGGAAGGGAAAGATACATTCAGGTTTAAGGAGGTAGACGGGATGGTGTGTCTGAGTAGCTGAAGTTCATTGTAGGGAAGGAGCCTGCAACGTTTGAGAGTGCTGAAGGGGTGATCATGGATACTGAACGGGAAAACAGTCATACATGAGAAGAACACGGGAGTCTATTCTGAAGAAAATAGGGATTCATGGAATGACTATGAAGAGGAAAGACACAGTCATATTCACTGCAGAGGGTGTGGAGGTACAGGGTAGATATGGTGTTGGTCTTAATTGGGAAATGGCAGAGATTGGTGGTTGGTAAAGCGGAAGTATGCTAACAGGCTAAGGAAGATGATGAGGGTAAAAGAGCTTGCTGCACCAAGGACCTGAGTTTGAATCCCCAGAGCCTACATAAAAGAGACGGGTGTAACTGGGGTGCCTAAAACCCTGTCATTGGGTGAATGATGAGGACGGGGGATTGTTAGGGCTTGGTGGCACCAGCCTAGCACCAAGTTCAGTGAGAAACTCTCTCAAGGAAATAATGTGGAGCGTAATGCAGCAAGACACCTGACTTCTTCCTCTAGCCTCTGTGCATGCACATGGAAATGTACCCAGATATGCACATGTGCATCACACACACACACGATCATCTGAATTTCTAGATCAAGCATCTGAAAGCTTAGTGGCACAAGATTTCTATTTTGAAAATATTTTTATTAAAAATTAAAATATAATTATATCACTTCCTTCTCCCCCTTCTCCCTCCATGACTCCCTCTTCAAATTTATGGCTTCTTTTTCTTTGAATATAGATATCGATATAGATATATATGTGTATGCTCCCACACACCAGTGCATAAATATATAGTACAGTCCACTGACTCCATTATTGTAGTTTGGGCACATATGATTTCAGGGCTGACCACTTTGTACCACTTAGTATTGGTTAATCAATGGGGGTTTATTCCCGGGAGAGGCTAATTCTCCCTCTCTCTGCATTTACTTGCCTGTAGTTATTGTCTGGAGTGTGACCCTGGGACATTTCTTCGTTCAACTTCAATGTAGCTATTTCGTTTAAGTCTTATTTATGTAGCTGTATTTTTGAGGCATCGTAGATGTCATTTCCAGAGGCATTATCTCACAGGTGACTTGCTGGTCTTCTGGCTCTTACAATTTTTCCAACTCCTCTTCCTCAGTGCTCCTTGAGCCTCAGAGGCAGGAGTTGTGCTGTATATGTTCCTGTTGGGGCTGGCTCCCCAGGAACCATTTGTCTCTGCTATAACCAGTTGCAGTTTTCTCTAACAGTCTCTGATTGCTGTAAAAAGAAGCTTCGTTCCTGAGAGGTGAAGCTGGTCTAGCAAAATGGTGGGTGTAGGTTCTCTTCCAAGACCCTGGACCGCACTAGCCCCAGGAAATTTTCCCTCCAATCAAGCAGACCATAAATTTTATTAGATAGCTGTTAGTTATTATTGGTAACTAAGATGTGGGTGCCGCTAGTGAAACTTTAGAGATATATTGACTTGTTTGTCACTGTTGTAGTTCATACATATCATAGCTAGATAGGACCATTGATTATGTATTGCCCTTGATAGCTTATATAGTATTTTATGGTACTATGGAAGTTAAATATCATAGAAGGCTTTCAGGTCAGATCCAGCATGAACCCTTTGAGTCCTCTGTCTGAAGTGTATATAAAGGCGACCAAGGGCAACAGCAACAGCCTATATTATTTGAGGAGTCAATTTGAACTACCCTGACCAACAACTTGAAAGAATACTTCTCATCTCTGTTACTGGGTTTCTGTTAAGTAATCAGTGGCTCTTGTGGGGAGCATTGTCAGCCCAAGAGGCATAACACACACACACACACACACATCACATATGTACCTGTTGGTGCTTGTGTGTGTTATATATAGTTTTAGGAATATATAAAATAATAAGGATCCTTGAGAATCCTTACAAAACACCCTCAATATTATTTGTGCTCCCTGCCTCCCCCCTCCTCCATCTGTCTCTTCCTGTTCTTCTGTATTGACTTCCATCCACTCTCTTTAGTTAAAGCCTCTCCCCATTTCACCCATTTGACCCATATTTGATTTTTTGAGATTACATTGTTTGTTGCTATAACATAATTTTATCTGTTTTCTAGAATATAATCATTGTAGGTATTTTGAACTAGAATCACTTGCACTTATAATAACACAACTTTTCTTATGGGTATAGTAATTTGATCTTCTATCCTGTCATGTCTGGTAACTTCTATTGAATTGTAATAATGCATTTAAAATGTTAAGGTGAGATCAAGTGATTATTGTCTCCTCCTCCTCTTCTATTTGAGCATAGGTCTTTAATGAAAGCTATTAATAGTATCAAGTTCAAAACAGCATTTTGCCCATCTTTGACCTAGGGTTGGGGATGCCTGTGGGAAAAGTCTTAGGGTTTTATTGCTGTGAAGAGACACCATGACCACAGCAATTATGAGGGAAAACATTTCATTGGTGCTGGCTTACAGTTCATAGGTTTAGTTCATTATCATCATGGTGGGAATCATGGTAGCTCATATGCAGACATGGTGCTGGAGAAAAAGCTATGAGTTCTACATCTAGCAGGGAGCAGGAAGAGCCAGTAGGCCTGGCTTGAGCTTATGAAAACTCAAAGCCCACCCTCGAGTGACACACTTCCTCCAACTAGGCCACACCCACCTCAACAAGACCATACCTCCTAATAGTGCCACTCCTTATGGGCCTATGGGGCCATTTTTATTCAAATCAGCACAGGAAAAAACCAAAAACACAAACAGATCCACTCAGTCACTGAATGGAAAACTAGTGGCTAAGGCCAATTTCTTCCTCATCCAGATGCGTGTTGGAGATTTCATGCCAGATGGAAATGAGCATGCTCATGAGAGAGTGTTTTCCCACAATCCTCTCCTATCTCTGAAAGAATGTGGAGTGTGGCTTCAGAAATCTCTTGTGCTCACACTGCTGGATTGACTTTGGGTTATGTTCATAGGATACAAGCCATAAGCTACTTCCACTCTGTTATTATATACAGCAGAAATGGAGGGCTGAATTTCACAGGGTTGGGGGGTGAATCTCCATGGGGCAAAATCTCAGAAGTAACATGAAAAGCCTCAGTGTTGCACTGGACAGCTCAGCAGGTTATAGGTAAGCCATTTCACGTTGCTACAGTCTCCCAAGGTCAGAACCAGAAAGGGAGTGAATCTTTGCAAGTAGATAGGGTGTATGTAGGGAAACCACCTTGATCAATGAGACTTGTCTGTTGCTCATTTTCCTGTCCCTGAAATCATCATTTTTTAGGACATAACCAGATGGCTGGCTTTCTACCAGAGCACATACATGGCAGGTGCCATTTTAACCTTTGTCTTCCTGACTACCATGAGGCTGTAACATTCTGTTAAGCTATGTTCCTAGCCTGGAAGCATCTCTGCACTTCATGCAGTCATATAGCTTGGACATCATGAAATGACTCAAAGGGAAAACTCGTGCATGAGTGTGCTTGCCCTCATTCTCCTCTCTCTTTCTCTCTCTCTCTCTCCGTTTCTCTCTGTTCTTCCCCATCCATTCCTTTTTTTTTTCAGCTTCTTGAGTTTCAATTTCTGAATTAATTTTTTTTGCAGCATGAGATCCAGTTTTACTCTGTCCTACCAAGGAAGGCTGCTGTGAGCTCTGGGTCATCATTTTATATTTTCTTTTCTTTTCTTTTGTTTTCTTTCTTTCTTTTTTTTTGTAATTTTTTATATATATTTTTTGATACTGTATTTGCATTTCAAATGTTTCCCCCTTTCCAGATCTCCCCCTTGGAACCTCTCTATCCCCTCCCCCTCTCCTGCCTCTATGGGGATATTTCCCCCACCAACCCACGCACCCATCTACTCTTGTCTTCCCTCCTTGACATTCTCCTATACTGGGGCATCTAACACCCTCAGGCCCAAGGGCCTCTCCTCCCCCTGATGTCTAACAAGACCCTCCTCTGCCGCATATGTGGCCAGCACCATGGGTCCCTTCATGTGTATTCTTTGGTTGGTGATCCAGTATCCGAGAGCATTGGTCAGGCCAGTTGACACTGTTGCTTCCTCCATGGGGCTCCAAACTCCCTCAGTTCCTTCAGTCCCTTCTCCAGCTCCTCCATCTGGGACCTCACACCTAGCCCTACAGTAGCTGTGAAGATTCTTGGGTATTCTGAACTTTTGGGCTAATAACCACTTATCAGTGAGTACATACCATGTTCATTCTTTTGTGACTGAGTTACCTCACTCAGGATGATATTTTCAAGTTCCATCCATTTGCCTAAGAATTTCATGAAGTCATTGTTTTTAATAGCTGAGTAGTATTCCATTGTGTAAATGCACCACATTTTTTGTATCCATTCCTCTGCGGAGGGACATCTGGGTTGTTTCCAGTTTCTGGCTACTATAAATATGGCTGCTGTGAACATAGTGGAACATGTGTCTTTACTATATGTTGGAGCATCTTCTGGATATATGCCCAAGAGTGGAATAGCTGGGTCCTCAGGTAGTATTATGTTCATTTTTCTGAGGGTCCACCAAACTGATTTCCAGAGGGGTTGTAGCAACTTGCATTCCCACCAGCAATGGAGGAGTGTTCCTCTTTTGCCACATCCTCGCCAACATCTGCTGTCACCTGAGATTTTGATCTTAGCCATTCTGACTGGTGTGAGGTGGAATCTCGGCTTGTTTTGATTTGCATTTCTCTGATGACTAAGGATCTTGAACATTTCTTTAGGTGCTTCTCAGCCCTATGAGTTTCCTCAGTTGAGAATTCTCTGTTTAGCTCTGTTCCCTGTTTTTTGATAGGGTTAACTTCTTGAGTTCTTTGTATATATTAGATATTAGCCCTCTATCGGACATAGGATTGGTAAAGATCTTTTGATTTAGTAAGAAATGTTTTATAGATATCTGTTAAATCCATTTTGTTCATAACATCTGTTAGTCTCACTGTGTCTCTGTTTAGTTTGTGTTTCCAAGATTGATGATAGTGGGGTGTTGAAGTCTCCTACTGTTATTGTGTGAGGTGCAATGAGTGGCTTGAGCTTTAATAAAGTTTTTTTATGAATGTGGGTGCCCTTGAATTCAGGGCATAGAGGTTCAGAATTGAGAGTTCTTCTTGGTAGATTTTTCCTTTGATGAGTATGAAGTATCCTTCCTTATCTTTTTTGATGACTTTTGGTTGAAATTCGGTTTTATCCGATATTAGAATGGCTACTCCAGCCTGTTTCTTCGGACCATTTGCCTGGAAAATTGTTTTCCAGCCCTATACTCTGAGGTAATGTTTGTCTTTAACACGGAGGTGCGTTTCCTGGATGCAGCAAAATGCTGGGTCCTGTTTATGGATCCAGTCTGTTAGACCTCGTCTTTTTATTGGAGAATTGAGTCCATTGATGTTAAGAGATATTAAGGAATAGTGATTGTTACTTCCTGTTATTTTCGATGTTATTTTTATGTTTGTGTGGCTATCTTCTTTTGAGTTTGTTGAAAGATTACTTTCTTGCTTTTTCTAGGGTGTAGTTTCCCTCCTAGAGTTGGCGTTTTCCATATATTATTCTTTGTAGGGCTGGGTTTGTGGAAACATACTGGGCAAATTTGGTTTTGTCATAGAATATTTTGGTTTCACCATCTATGGTAATTGAGAGTTTTGTTGGGTATAGCAGCCTGGGCTGGCATTTGTGTTCTCTTAGAGTCTGTATGAGATCTGCCCAGGGTCTTCTAGCTTTCATAGTCTCTGGTGAGAAGTCTGGTGTAATTCTGATAGGTCTGCCTCTATATGTTACTTGCCCTTTTCCCCTTACTGCTTTTAATATTCTTTGCTTATTTTCTGTATTTGGTGTTTTGACTATAATGTGACAGGAGGAATTTCTTTTCTGGTTCAACCTATTTGGAGTTCTGTAGGCTTCTTGTATATTTATGTTCATCTCTTTCTTTAGGTTAGGGAAATTTTCTTCTATAATGTTGTTGAAGATATTTACTGGTCCTTTAAGTTGGGAATCTTCACTCTCTTCTATCCCTATTATCCTCAGGTTCTGTCTTCTCATTATATCCTGGATAACCTGGATGTTTTGGGTAGGGAGCTTTTTGCGTTTTGCAGTTTCTTTGACTGTTGTGTCAATGTTTTCTATGGTATCTTCTGCACCTGAGATTCTCCCTTATATCTCTTGTATTCTGTTGGTGATGCTTGCATCTATGACTCCTGATCTCTTTCCTAGGTTTTCTAACTTCAGGGTTGTCTCCCTTTGTGATTTCTTTATTGTTTCTATTTCTATTTTTAGTTCCTGGTTGGTTTTGTTCATTTCCTTTGTCTGTTTGTTTGTGTTTTCCTGTAATTCTGCCTGTTTGATTGTGTTTTCTTGTAATTCTTTAAGGGATTTTTGTGTTTCCTCTTTAAGGGATACTAGTTGTTTACCTGTGTTCTCCTGTAGTTCTTTAAGGGAGTTATTTATTTCCTTCTTAAAATCTTCTATCACCATCATAAGATGTGATTTTAAGTCTGAGTCTTGCTTTTCTGGGGTGTTGGGGTATCCAGGGCTTGCTGTGGTGGGAGAGCTGGGTTCTGATGATGCCAAGTAGCCTTCGTTTTTGTTCCTTATGTTCTTGCCCTTGCCTTTCGCCATCTGGTTATCTCTGGCGTTAGCTGGTCTGACTCTCTCTGACTTTGGCTTGTCTTTTCTGTAAGCCTAGGTATCAATACTCCTTGAAGACTGGCTCTCTCTGAGAGGAATTTTGGTTTGGAGAGCTGTGGTACAAGGTTAGCTCTGGGGTGTAGACAGAAACCAGAAGGATCTAGTTCCCAGCTGTCCCTTGGTTCCTGTGTCCTGATGGCTCTGCAAGGGTCCCTCTTGAACCAGTGAATTTGAACAGAAGTGGTGGTCTTGCCTGTGCTTGAAGGTGTGTTGGAACTCCTGGGATACCAGCTCTCTCCTGGCACTATTTGAGTATGGAGCCCTGTGCCACAGGATCCTCTGCCCAGCCACCAAAGAAACCAGAAGACCACTCCTCAGTCCCTGTGTCCTGGGTATTCCAGTGGGTCCCTCTGAGCAGACAGGCTTGCCCACACTCCTGGGAGGCTAGCTTTGTCCCAGAGCTATTTGGCTATGGAGCCCAGGTGGCCCAGACAGAGTTCTCTGTTTTATATTTTCTATGCCAGGAGTGAACAACCAACTCAAGGCAAAGGCAGGTTGCAGATGCAGGACTTATTACAAACGATTTCCCTTTCTTAAGGATTCTGGTGCCTCAAGTCTGGGACACTTTGCCATTAGATGTTTTGCATTGATCTACAGCTCATACAGTTTTTCTGTAAGGAGATTCGAGTGCCATCTATTCTCTCTTAGCTAGAAGTGTAGATCTGTTTCTTAAATGTGTAAAAACATAAAATAAGATTGAAATTTTCATCTGAAACAAAACCAAAAACATCTCAAAATTTGTTAATCACAATTTAATAAATGAAACTATTAAATTTAACCAATGAAATTCTGGTAAAATAAAAACAGTACATAACTTAGTGTTATGCAAGATGGATTTAAATATGTGAGTTCAGGTTTTGGATGGACTGTGTGATGATTCAGTTCTCACATCTATTTCCTCTTTTCCAGCAAGTAAATACCGGAAACTTCAGTTCACACCCTGGGCTCTGACACACCTCTCCAGTTTACACCATGTGCTGTGACACTCCAGTTCACACTGTTGTGACACCTTGGGCTCTGACACCCCTCT
>JADRCH010000097.1:2142594-2175432 GCA_019843965.1 Rhynchomys soricoides | reverse complement strand
CCAATGAGTGAGGATTGGGACTGAGTCCTCCAGATACCATAGGACACACTTCAAATGGATCAAGAATTACCTCCAAAGATCTGCTAAAAATGACTTAGCTTTTGGTCTGGGTCTCAGACTGCTTGACTTTTCTACTTCTTTCGAGGCTATTTTAGCATTTAATATTTTCTGAAAACGTCACCCATTACATCTAAATCTTAAAAGCAATTGCTATAGTGTGTTGTCTTAAAATTTTTAAACCTCCTTACTAACTTTAATTTTATCTCTTTTTTCATTCCTGTTGAAGTTTTCTGGAGGTTTTTTTTTTTTTCTCTTGTCAAAACATGGGCTTTTCATTGTGCCAATTTTTTTTTTTTAAATAAAAGATTTTTCTTTTATGTACAAACAAAGGGTTTTTCTGTTTAAATAATTCTGTTGTTACTGTCACTATTTCTTTATGTACATTTTTATTCTGGACTTTTTCATGATCTTGGATCATGGATGATTTGTTATTTAGAAACCTTTCTATCATAAGGTTATATGTATTCTACAAAGCATCTAATTCAGGTGATTCTTGGGAATTTTAATATGCAGCCTCCTCGACTTTTATTTTAGCTAAAATTTCAATCTTTACTCTTTCTTTAATTATTTAAAGATTATTGGAAGATAAGTTTTCAAAAATGTGAAGTGAGATATTTGTTTGTTTATCTTTTATGGACAAATATGTTTTTCTTGTCATTTTCTCATCTTACTGTATGCTTTCTATTTGTTCAGGAAGAAACTGTAATTTTTTTTTCTGTGCCCTAATACACTGACAAAGTTCTAAGGATGTATACAACAATGTGTATCTTGTCTTTTTGATATGATCTTTGCATATAAAGTCATTATGTTTGTTTATTAGTTCTGACCTCTCCCATACATTTACTTTATGTATTAAGCTTAGATGTTTCTGAAAGAAGCATACTAGGATGTATTAGTGTTTTGGGAAAACAGTATTGGGAATCAAATTGGGCCTCACATATGCTGGGCATTTCATTTATGATCTACATTCTCAGCTGTGTATTAGAAATCCTCTCTGCCCCTTAGGCCAAGGTCTCACTATGTTGCTCCGACTGGCCTTGAACTCACAGAGTTCCACCTGCCTCTTCCTCCCGAGAACTGGGATTAAAGGCTCTAGAATTTCTGAATGAGAGTAAATCTACCAACCTGCCTTATTTCTGGGAGCTCTCATCTTACATAGCTCACGTTATGTGTGAAGCACTGGAGTTGATTGTGTGAGAACATCTTTGTGTACCTAGCTTTTCTTATATAAGATAAGATCTATCTTAGTCTTTCACTGTCCAGTCCACCTCATGTGCTGTCTATCTACCCTGCTCATCACTTGTGTGTGCTCATCACCATTTCAGACTTTTCTCATCATGGTTATGGGTTGGCATTGGACAGAATGTTTGTTTCTTCCCAGTCTTAAAGTCTTTGTTGATTCTTAAAGCAGATTTTCTGAAGTGTAATTGATGCAGAATAAAATACACCTGGGGGGGGGGGAGCACCATGTGATCACTTTAATGATTTCTTAATGACATTTTTATTGTAATAGGAATAGTCAGTATAGCCACCATGATTTGAGATGGGAAAGACCTTTGGATTATTTTATATTTTCTGTACTATTGTCTTCTGCTTTCTTCTTCTTTTTTCTCCTTATCTATCTTGGAACCCCACATATTCAACTCTAGAGATTTTTTTGTGGGTCCATTTATCACACTTTCCCATCTTCATAGTAAATTGAATAATCTACTTTTTTGCCAAAGAAAATTCAACTAGGTAGCATAGCTTTGTTTGGAAAAAAGGAATCTTGGTAAAGACAATCAAACTCACGGTGCAGACACATGACCTTACAGGCCCCAAGTTCAAAGGAGAAGAGAAAGGGATATAGACCCAGAAATGAGCAGAAAAAAGAAATTAAAAACAAAACAACAAACACAAAACATGATGCAAAGATAAGGCAGAGAATGGAATGAGGACCCTATGAGTTGAAGAACACCCAAAAACTAGGAGACAGGCACAGACCAGATTGTCTCAGATTGTGGTGGTTTGAATATGCTTGGCCCAGGAGTAGTACTATTAGGAGGTGTGGCCGTGGAGTAGGTGTGGCCTCGTTGGAGTGGGTGTGCCACTATGTGGGTGAGCATTGAGACTTTCCTCCTAACTGCCTGGAAATCAGACTTCTAACTGCCTTCAGATCAAGATGTAGAACTATTGGCTCCTTCTCCAGCACTGTGTCTGCCTGGATGCTGCCACGCTTCCTGCCATGATGATAGTGGGTGGAACCTCTGAACCTGTAAGCCAGCCCCAATTAAATGTTGTCCTTGATAAGAGTTGCCTTGGTCATGGTGTCCATTCACAGCAATAGGAACCCTAACTAAGACACCAGTGGAAGATCTAATGTTGCTAACACCTTCATTTCAGACTTTTGGCCCCAGAACTGGAACAATTCATTTCTGTTGTTTCAAGCCACCAGTTTGCAATGGCAACAGCAGCAGGAGATAAATCTGGCCCTGCCTGTATACTTGCCTGGAGAAAGCCCAGCTATTTAAAACTGTATTCCTTGCTTAAACCCAGGGTGCCAAACATGCCAGGGAAATGCAACTGAGCTCTGGGGACTCTACACCTTCCAGACTTTTCTCCTGCTCAGATGGCACCTGTTCTGTCTACACAGCTGGCCCTTCCTCACCAGCCAGCACTCAGGATGCCAAGAGACAGGGTGCAGCTGTCCTCTCTGTTGCTCTCTCCCCTGGAGACAGCCAATGTAGTCTCACCGTCTCCTGAAACATACACATTGATGCCTTTCCTTCTCTCTACCTCAAATTCACCCCTGGGAAGTCCAGATATCTTGTCTTTCTCAAAGCTCCCCGTAATGACTAGCCAACTGACAGCTCAGATTTAGCAGACCCAAATCTGGACTTCCTATCTGACATATTTGCTTCTGATATCTTCCTCAGTTGTTCTTAATACATTACCTCAAGTCATGAGTCATTCTTGATGCTCATTTCTTCTGTTCCCTTTCTAGCACATCAGTTCTCCCTTCAAATTTTGCCCCAAATGTGATCACTCATAATCCCACAATTGTGTGTGTGTGTGTGTGTGCATGTGTGCATACCATAAGAGCACATTGGATGCCCTGCTCTATCACCTTCTGCATTATTCCTTTGAAATGGGATCTCTCATTGAACCTGGAGTTTACTGTGTGGGTAATGCTGACCTGCCAGTAAGCTCCAGGTATCTGCCTATCTTAGCTCTCTGAAACACTGGTTTTACAGCCTGTACTGGGCTTTTTTTTTTTTTTTTTTAAATCATGGGCACTGAGGACTTGACCTCATACTTTGCACAATAAGTGTTCTCACTCACTGAGTCATGTCCTTAGTTCCCAGCACTGCATTTTCTAGGGCTTCCCACAAAATCACAATCAGCTATCTCTCTAAGACCATGGTAATAATTTCTTGATTAGTCAGTAACCTCATACCTAGAGCCTGGACTGTAAATCCAACCTTGTTTCTTCTTGTACTGGTTGGTTTTGTGTGTCAACTTGACACAAGCTAGAGTGATCACAGAGAAAAGAGCCTCCCTTGAGGAAATGCCTCTATGAATTCCAGCTGTAAGGCATTTTCTCAGTTAGTGATTAAGGGGGAAGGCCCAGCCCATTGTGGGTGATGCCAACCATAGGCTGGTAGTCCTGGATTCTATAAGAAAGCAAACTGGGCAAACTAGGGGAGGCAATCCAGTAAGCAGCACCCCTCCATGGCCTCTGTATCAGCTCTTGCCTCCAAGTTCCTGCCCTGCTTGAGTTTCAGTACTGACTTCTTTTGGTGATGAACAGCAATGTGGAAGTATAAGCTGAATAAACCCTTTCCTCCCTGACTTGCTTCTTGGTCATGATGTTTTGTGCAGGAATATGACCCCTGACTAAGACACTTCTACCATGAGCTCCTTCCCCTCAGTCCTTCCAGTTAACCTAGAGAGAAACTCAAACTGTATTGTGGTGCCACAAGACCCTGCTAACTTGTGATAGAGTGTGCTAAACAATGAACAATTTCCCAGTAACCAACCATGGCTCAGACTTTGTATTTATTTCCCGTATATACTGTTCAGTGCTGAGGTAGGTGAACAGATTCATAGAGTTGTTATACCCAGCCATTCAGGAATACAGATTGACTGTCTTCAACATGTGGCTCCCTTCCAAAGTCACTCTATGGTGATTCATTTTCATTTCACCCACCTAGAAAGGAAGAAACCTAGGGTGAACTAAATATGGATGTTTTATATGGGTAGACTGTCACCTCTGACCCTATCATGCTGGCCAGACTCACAGCTGGATGCAATTCCGGGAAGCTGGGAAATGAGGTCCAGCACTATGCTCTGGAATAAGAAGAGGTGGCCACAGATTTCTTAATGAATTGTAATTTGCAAATGTTTCTGTTAGCATTTTTTCTAAGCTCTGCCCCACAGTTACCTGGCAATAGCCAGGTATGCCTGACTCACTAAAAGGGGCTGCTTGCCCCCTCCTCTCTCTTTCTCTTGCCTTCCTGCTCCTGCTCTGTCCCCTCACTCCTTCTCCCCTCCCCATACCCTTCCCCACTCCATGTGCTCATGGCCGGCCTCTACTTTTCTCCTTCTCCTCTCTCTCTCTCTCTCTCTCTCTCTCTCTCTCTCTCTCTCTCTCTTTCTCTCTCTCCCTCTCTCTCTCTCCCCCTCTACAACTCTCTTGTCTCTTCTCCTCATGCCCTGAATAAACTCTATTCTGTGTTATACCATTGTCATGTCATGTGGCTGATCCCTCAGGGAGAAGGGATGCCTCAGCATGGGCCCACGGAGGCACCCCCTTCTCCCATACCTGACTACACCTCCACCAAACACATTCCCTCCTCTCTTTATATTTTTATAATCACATCAGTTTCTTTTCCCATCATTTTAATGTCATAGTTAGGAAGTATTTGTCCAACAGAAGGCAAAGTCTTACACTGAGGAGTCTTTGGTGTTCAAACACTATTCACATGTTGCTGCCCTTAACTCACTGCTAGGAATATGGACTCAGAGATGTGATGTTTTATCCCAAAAGCCCTGGAGTAGGAGGCAGAGCTGGGATTTGAGCTGTACCATTCTGCCTAGAATAGAGTGGAGTCTCTGGACATATCAAGCTGGTTTTAAGACATTTAATTCAGTCAGAAGAAAGAATATTTCGTAGCTACCCTTCAGGGCAGCCTGCTGTTCCTATGGCTGTGGGTTTTTGTCTCTGACTAGAACCCTAGGGCCAGCATGGAGAAGGTCACCAGCTGTCTGCTTCTTTCAGAGCAGCTAAGCACATGGCAAGAGCCTGGATTTCATAGTTAGAAAAAGAAGTTTAAATCCTAGTCTCACAGCTCATCATATGATCTTAAGCAAGATCGTCATCATCGTCTTCTTCTTCTTCTTCTTCTTCTTCTTCTTCTTCCTCTTCCTCTTCCTCTTCCTCTTCTTCTTCCTCCTCCTCTCCTCTTTCTTCCTCTTCTTCTTTTCCTGAGACAGAGACTTGCTTTGTAGCTTTAGTTAATCACTGTATTCAAGGCTGGCCCCAAACTCATAGCAGTTATCCTGCCTTAGCAGCTCAGTGCTTGGATTGAAAGTATGGGCCACTATTCTTACCTTGACTAAAAAAGTTTCTTAATAATCTATTTGAGCCTCAATCTTCTTATCAGATAGAAAAGGAAAAGGAATTGACTTAGGAAACTCCACTTCTGGGAGCAGTGTCAACAATGGATGCAAGGTTCATTATAAACACAGAGGTATGGGACACCACCACCAACATAGGTTTTGTCATTGTTCTTGGGTGTTCACTATAAACAGATAGTAAAACCCTGCTGCTGAAGCCACAACATGTTCTCATTGCAAGATAGAGAAATCAATTTTGAATTGACCATGGAACTCTTTCTTTACTGGTTAGCTTTTATAATGGTGAAGGTGATATTTAGGACATTGAGGGGCAGGGGGAGGCATTAAAGATCTTACTCAATGCTAGCCCCTACATGCTAACCTGCCAGGCAGGATGTGGCTGCTGACTCCTGCAATAGTGGCATGGCAGTTGTGGAGGTATCAACTACTTTCTGATTGAGTAGGAGGCCTGCTCCACTAGAAGAATTTCCTGTCCAATACTATAAACCTGGTCAAAATCTGTGGCTTGGGAAATGATACTTCTCGGGTGGGATACTTCACCATTATTCTTGGTGTTTTGCTAATGGTTATGTGTTCAACTGCCTTGCAAATATTTACATATTTGCCCACAGATATCTGCTACTTTAAACCAGAGAAGTTTCTTTTCTTGCAGAGAGTGGTGAGTGTAGAGACTCACAACTAGTCAAAGTATTGAGACTACAGGACTATGAGTGCTCAGCCACAGATGGGACATTTTTATCAATCTCTTCCTACCCAAGGCTCAACAGTTATTGTGAAAGAGAGTAGAAAGAAAGTAAGAGCCAGAGGATGAAAGGACTGTTGGCTAGTGCTGTGTTCTGGACATGGCATGGTCATTGTACACATGAGCTCCCAGCAGCTGTGCTTACCTGCACAAGAAAGACTTGTACAAGTTAGACCTATCAAAATTTTAGCATGGGTGGAAATGGGGCTCTTGAGGCTCCACCCCTAGCTGGGCAGCTATTGGAAGTTGATAGCTTGGAAAGGGACAGTCATTATTTTAGGAGGGGGTGTTGTACGGCTGCTGTTAGATTGTCAGTGCCACATTGGATGACCCCACCTATATGCACATGGGTAACATTAGTTGGACTCAGTGGGTAGGTTTTTATTTTTTAAAGAGGACATGAAGTTGGGTGGGAGACTTTGCCCAGGGGGTAGTTAAAATGGGCAGTGGATTAAACAAAATGTATTGTATACATGCTTATGATGTTTTCTCTCTTTCTTTCTTCTTTGTTTCTTTCTTTGTTTCTTTCTTTCTTTCTTCTTTCTTCCTTCTTTCCTTCCTTCCTTCCTCCCTCCCTCCCTTCCTTCCTTCCTTCCTTCCTTTCTTTTTTACTTATTCACTTTACATCCCACTCATTGCCCCCCCTTCCTGGTCACCCCTCCCTCAATCCTTTCCCCATCTCCTTCCCCATATCCTCTGAGCAGATGGGGCACCCCCAACCCTGGCACTTCAAGTCTATGTGAGGCTAGGTTCTTCCTCTCCCACTGAGGCCAGACAAAGCAGCCCAGCTAAAAGAACATATCCCACGTACAGATGACATCTTCTGGGATAGCCCTCACTCTAGTTGTTCAGGATCTACATGAAGACAAACCTGTACATCATGTGCAGGGAGGCCTAGGTCCAGGCCATGTATGTTCTTTGGTTTGTGATTCAGTCTCTGAGAGACCCAAGGGTCCAGGTTAGTTGACTCTGTTGGTCTTCCTGTGGAATTCCTATCCCCTTAGGGGCCCAAAAATCTTTCCTCCTATTACTCTATAAGAGTCCCCAAGCTCCATCCACTGTTTGGGTCTGGGTGTTTGCATCTGTCTGAGTCAGCTCCTGGGTGGAGGCTCTCGGAGGACAGCCATGCTAGGATCCTGTCTGCAAGCATAATAGAGTATCATTAATAATGTCAGGGGCTGGTGCTTGCCCATGGGATGAGTCTCAAGTTGGGCCCGTTATAGGTTGGCCATTTGCTCAGTTTCTGCTCCATCCCCCATCTGCATTTCTTATAAACAGGATGAATTTTGGGTTGAATGTTTTATGTGTAGGTTGGTTTCTTCAAAGCATAAATAAAGCATACTATTTTTTTTTAAAAAAAAAACCTGGCAAATCTTTCAGTCAGTATTTTCACTATGAAGACACTCAAAATACTCCAAAAGGTATGAAAGGATGTTTGACCAGATAAGCTGTCAAGAGCAGCAAATCAAAACCACAGTGAAATACCACTTTACCCCCCCCCCCGCCCCCCGAATAGCTACAATAAAAGACAGGCAGTGACAGATGCTGGTGAGAAGTCACAGTGCCTTGGACACATTGGAAATAGTCAGCACATCCTAAACAGAATAAGTACAGAACTGTCATATGGTCAACCCCTAGGCATTTACCCCTAGATATGCAAGTTTGGACCCACACAAAAGCTTATACAGAAATGTAAAGTGTTACAACAGCACAGAATGGTGGCCTGCTACACACTACAACATCAAAGAAACTCGAAAATATTGTGCTCAGTGAGCGTAGCAGTCATAAAGGCTCATATATTGTGTGTCTGTTTATAAGAAAGGTCCAGGGTAAACAAACTCAGGAATAGAAAATGCTGTAGGTTTCCCAAAGCTAGGGTCAAAGGGCAAAGCATGAATGAACAATAGCTGCTAAGAGGTGTGAGTTTCAGGATGATGAACCATTCAGAAACTGACTGGTAGCTAGCTACACGGCTCTACCTATATAGTAAAGAACATCGATTTGCATACTTTGAGTAGTGAATTGTGTTGTGTATGGACTGCAGCTTTATTTTATTTAACAAAGTAAAAATTAACACACTTAGCATAAAAATAGTCTATAACTTCCAAAGCAGCTCAGGAGAAAGGGGGGAAATGTAAAGAAAGAAATTGAAAGAAGCAAACAGCAAATAAACAGAAAGCTACCCAGCGATAATTAGATCTAAATATATCAGCATTCATAAATTTGAAATCACTTATAAAGCATGGACAACAATAATTAGTACACTTGTTATAAATAATAAAAAAAACCAAGCTTCTTGTTAAAGATCTCTTTAGTACAAAGTCACAGAGAACATTTGCACATAAAGGGGGGCGGGGCAAGCTAAAACCATAAATATGTCAGGAGGAAGAAAGCTGTTAAAGCATTTCCATTCGGAGAGCAGTGGTGGAGAATTTGACGCACAGAGAATTTTAAAGAATAACAAAGACCCTGTGTATTTATTAAGTATTCCACCAGGAAAATATAACAGTGATGAGCACATTAGACCTGATAGAGAAATGAGCCAGATCTTAAATGTGCCAACTTTGACAAGTCTGAAAGTGTATTTTTGAGTAAAGAAAGCAAGATTTATCTCAAAGCATTAAAAATGATACCTTTAGAGGTTTGCCTCTAGGAGTGTGTGTGTCCTGTCCTTTCCTGTTGTGTGGCCCCCCTCATACACACTTCCTGCTGTTATGAAGTAAGCAGCTTCCCCTTTCACACATTTCCATCGCCAAGATTTATCTCATCCTGGGTCCAAAAACAAAGTGCCAAGTGACCGAACACTGCCGCCTCTGAACTGTGAACTAAAACAGAAAGCGTCACTTTGATGTGGCCAGAATGTTAATTCTATAATACAGAAGAATGCACATCAGATATAGATTAGCATGTAGTTCAGGAACTGACTAATTTTACGACATTTAAATAAATGATCAAATCTCCCCTTCATTTCTTTCAATATAGTAATTTCAGGATTCGAAGGCAGTGCAGTGTCTCCATATAGTCTGAGTTTATGCAGTTTATTTAAGTGATGGAGTTAAAGCCACACCCAGAGTCAAGTTCTTCACCAATACTGAAGACCATCCTACCTTCCAAGATGCTTGAACATACACAAGGTGCCTTCAACATCCTTCAGTGTGCTGTTCTGTGCTGGAGGTAAGGAGTTGGATGAGACTCTACTGTCAGAGTCTCCCAGCTGTCAGGTCTGAAGGAAGCTAACATTCTGTGATACAGAGTGGATCCCGGGAGAAGCATTTAAGGCTGAGTGTGGCTCTCATGTGCAGGCAGTAGGTGAGGCAGCTGTGAACGAAATCATGCAGCTGGAACAGACTGGGCTACATGGGCGTACCACACGGTTAGGTACTGGTGAGAAGGGCAAGTGGAGGGAGGTACAGCCACCCATGGGGGAGGTACATCAGAGGTGTGTGTGTGTGTGTGTGTGTGTGTGTGTGTATTTCTAAGGGCAGTCCAGCCATACAAACTGGAGCATGAACCCGGGGAGCCTCCATGATTTTTAAAAACAAGACCCTAATGTTTAGAGATTGTCAAGGCCTGAAGCAGAAACTGTAGTTGGAAAAGTTGATAAAGTTGACCCAAACTGAGGAGATCTGCACAAAGATGGGCAGTCTGGCAACCCATCAAATTGGGGCTTGGATGCTATGGATGGTAAAGTTAATTGTCGAGGCTCCGGTTGAACTGACGAACGAGGATCATTGTGAGCTCATTGCCTATGCTTCAGTCTTCAGAGGCCATTGAGAAGTTCAGTTAATGTCCCCTGCCTCATGGCTACAGCCTGTGAGATTGATACAGGTGGGTGACAGAAAACACGGGCAGAAGTGATTTGTAAATTATTTCAGCCTGTAGCCTTTTGCTATTCCCTTGTAATAATTATCCCAAATTTGCATTATCTGCTTTATGACAAGGAATGTTGACACCAGGATTGCAATGCAGAGTTAAACATCGCTGAACTGTATTGGAATCAGGGAGCTGCTAACGTGTGTTCCTGACATATTTACAAGGTGCCGTGAGCTAGGATCCAGCAGCAACATGTTATCATTGCCTAACGCGGTGTTCCTTAATTATCAGCATGCTCACACTTCCTGCATAGCAGATTGGAATCTCTAGAAATAGCACAAACTTGAAAATTAGCGTTTTTCTCCTAAATAATCAGGGTGCTGTATTTATAGCTTTCATGGGATCAGAATCTTAGCGAAGGTAAACTAATTTCACACTGAAGGTGAAGTAGTTTTCTCCCCCACCTCTGTGGTGCGATTGCCCCCTTTCCTAGGGTTTTTTCATCCACAGCATAAATAATTCTCTCCATTCCCCCTCCCTCTAAAGAAGTGTTTCTGCACTTGGCTTGCCCTTGTGATAATTCACTCTATTGGCAAGCAGCCCACGATGAAATGGAAGATTTTGCTGTCTTTACAGTCACTCAGTAGTCTGTGACATTAGCAATACTTGATCACATGAACTGCACAATTTTTAACTCCAGAAAAAAATCCAAATGCCTTGTCTGGGTCACAATTTTAAATCACATTTGAACTACTGCTCATTGACTGGCCGATGAGAAGAGAGGAAAAGAGATGAGGGAGAAACTTAAACAGGGATGATGGGTGACTGGGATTCCAAGTGGTCCTTAAGCACTGAAATGAAGTGTGTGAGTTCACATCTGAGTCCTTTCTTCCCCAGTTCTCACCCTAACCTGCATTGTGGGAACAAGATTGCTTCTGGGAAAATCCATCTAGTTCCACTTCCCATTATAAATCCTTCCTTTACAAGCCACCACACTGCCTCCAGTTAAAATGGCCATTTGGTATTTAGTTTGCTAATGCACATCTGAAGAAGGCAGCAAGCCCGGGGAGGGGTAGGGATGTCTCAGTAGCAAAGCACTTGCTGTGCAAGCATAGCGACCTGAGTTCTGATCCTTAGTCCCCATCTAGAAGACAGGCATCACCATGCCATATTCATATTGGCATCATATATGCCAATAACACCTGCTCTAGAGGCAAGGGGCGGAGACAGAAGGATATGTGAGTCTTGCTGGGTAGCCAGTTTATCAATAGAGGAAGTCTAGGTTTAATGAGAGACTATGCCTCAAAACCAACACAGAAAACAATCATGAAAGACACTTGACATCATCTCTGGCTCCCACAAGGGTATTCACACATGTATGAATGTGTGAATAAATGATTGAGGGAATGAATGAATGAGTTGAGGGGGATCAATCCACCATTGGAGTTAATTAATACTTGAAGATGTGAATAACTTAATTTAGACCCATAGTGAGTTCTACTAAATGAATATACTAGGGTCTTCAGAAATACATGCAAGGCACATGCACATGTGCACACTGTACTCTAAAGGGGAAAACTCTTATAAATTAGAAGTGACTTAAGAGAAATATTGGTTAAACATAACAGAAGGATTTTCTTTAGAACCCAATAAAATATATCAAATATAAAAACACTTGTTTTTTAGAAAATAGGGAAATTCTGACTCACAGTAGTGCAGGTCACCAAACAATCACTTATTTTGTGAAGTATAATGGTGTGATTAATTGTTAATTCTTCATTAGTTAAGGTATGTGAGAAAATATTTATGGATAAAATAAAGCCATAGCTGAAGTTTTAAAATACCTTTGTCCCTGCATACATATATGCATGAGAGAGAGAGAGAGAGAGAGAGAGAGAGAGAGAGAGAGAGAGAGAGAGGATTGTTTCTGATAGTCTAAGAAAGTCATAACGATATGGCCCTAAAACCTACATATTTATCATCTCATAGTTCTGTGACTTAGAAATCCGACATGGGTTTCACTGAGTTAAAATCAAGGGTTTCCCAGGACTGCACTCTTATCTGAGGAAGTTTTTAAAACTCTAGAAACTCTATTTTCTGGTTCTTTCCAGACTCCAGGGCCCTGGCTCACAGCCCTCTTCTACAGTGCCAGCAAGGTTCAATGTCTGGGTCATTTATCTATAGTTAACTTTCTCCGAGTGCATTCAGAAGAAGCTTTCCTGTTTTAGTATTCATGTGAGTATATTGGGCACATCTGGATAATCCCATGCTGTCTCCCCATCTCAAGGAATTTAATGTTGAGCCCCTTCAAAGGGCCGTTGCTATGTAACACAATATATTCACAGAGGGCTAGATTGTAGACTTCAGGGGTGAGTGTAAGTGTAGAATGAGCTTTAATGTGCTTACAGCAGGAAGGATCCATACACTAAGATTTGCAAAATGTAAATATTGATAATGTTGAAGCTGAGCTAAAATCATAATTCTCTCACTTCCTTTGAACATGTGTGAAAAGAAATCTCATCTTAAAAATCTACAAAGAAAGAGTTAGGTACATCTTAGCAGACTACAAACAATTCAGAGAATGAATTATAACATAGGAAAGTAAAGTTCAGAGAATCGTACTTAATATAATTCCAGTTTTATAAAATAAGCAGTGGTTATTTTGCTTGCTTGACCATCCATTTGTTCTTGGCTTAAAAGGGGCTTTGTTATTTAATCCTTTATACTTTGTACATACTTGCTTTATGAACAAATTCACTCTCTTATCCCCCTTCCTACCCCTACAGACGCCCATCTTCCCAAATAGACCCTCTCTGACTTTCAGGGCTTAGTTTTGTCCAGGTAGCCACAACTGCTGTGTGTTCATGACTACATTGCCCATACCACATCTAGAGTACAGTGTTTCATAGGATCCATCCCATCCTCCAGCCGTTACAATCTTTCTGTCTTCCTTGTCATGATTTTGCCTGTTTCTTGAATAGAGTCATAGTGATATTGTATTTAAGGCTGAGTACTCAATAGTTATTTATTTTCAACATTCTGGTCAATTACTCATCTTAGTATTAACTACTTGCCATGAAAGAAAGGTGTTACTATGGCCAAGGTGGACAGCATTGCTAGACTAAGGGTTTAAATGTAAATATTTAACAGGCAGTTTGGCTGCATATATATTTAGCTTAATATCAGTGGTAAGTTCTGTACCTGTGATACCCTGAGCCACAGATTTTTGCCCAGATTTATAGAACCAGGTGAGTATAACTTCCCATGGATCAGTCTGCAAATCCAATAAGAAAGTAGGTGGTTGCTACCAACCTTTGTGCCACTGATATACTAGTAGGAGCATCTTGGAAGGCAGGTCACTACAGTAGAATTCAGGAACTATGGGTGGGCAAGACTGCTGACCCCTTCCCAAGATGGCTTAGGACCTTCTGGCAATACAGATGTTAGCCAGTAAAGTAGAAGTTTCCAGTTAAGTTCCAGTTTGATTTATGTTACTGGTGCCTCCCAAATGTGTGATATCTTTAGTAATAGAGTTATACTATCTAGTTCTAGTGGGTGACTGAGAATAATCTCAATAGCCTTCATGTTTTGAGAGCTTCTGAGGCTCCTTGGCCAACCATTAGTATTGGTTGGCCCATAATTGGCATTAAGGTTTTTAAGGAAGTATGGATTCTGGAGCAGAACACTTTCATTAAAACTTTTAAAAATTAATTAAATCTTTTAATTACCCTATGATATAGTGTGTTTCTATGTGGCTGCTTGCAGTTTGGTTGACTCACACCTCCATGCCTATTTAAACATTTCCAATCCTAGTATCCCCCTCTCACCATACTTTTATATCACATGAGTTTTAATATTCCTTCTGTCAAGACCTTCCCTATATTTCATAGCTCCCTTCTTGCTTCATGATCTCTACAGAGAAGCATTCATCCCCAGGTACTTATCAGTTTTCATGCAAGCCCTAAATCCAGTCCTAGGAGGTTGTGGTGGTTTGAATATGCTTGGCCCAGGGAGTGGCACTATTAGGAAGTGTGACCTTGAGGGAGGAAGTGTGTCACTGTGGGTGTGGGCACTGAGATCCTCCTCCTAACCACAAGCAAGCCAGTCTTCTCCTAGTGTTCAGATGAAGATGTAGAACTCTCAGCTCCTCCTGCATCATGCTTCTGCCTAGATGATAATGGACTGAGCCTCTGAATCTGTAATCCAGCCCCAATTAAATTGTGTCCTTATAAGCTTGGTCATGGTGTCTGTTCAAAGCAGTAAAATCCTAACTAAGACAGAGGTCATCCAAGTTTGTAAAGCCAAATCAAAGCTAACCCAGATTTGAAGTATAAATTGAAAACATTTGCGAACCAGGTACATTTTTCAAGTGTATATACCAGAGCCTTATGAGTGATGTTTCATTCTCAAAAGGAAGGATTGAAAACCCCCAATATTAACATGAATGATATTTGCAATGTGCTGTTAACAATCCTTATGAGTGAAACTCAAACAGGAGAGTAATTATTCACTCTACAAACAACTTACTCACTTTGCAAAAATGGTTTGCCACAGGGAGTCTTTGAGTAATGAACTCTGTGGTGCATTCTGGGCAGAGAACCCACTTCCACAGTGTGACTGACAGTAGTCCTGGGGCCAGGATGCCTCCAAGGAAAGCTCTCCTAGCTTAATGATGTGTTTCTCAACCTTCCTAACACTGCAACCCTTTAGTACAGTTTCTCATGTTGTGGTGACCGCCCTCCCAATCATAAAGTTATTTTTGTTGCTACTTCATAACTTTAATTTTGCTGTTATGAATTGTAATGTGAGGTCACACTCCACAGGTTAAGAACCACTTGTGTAGTGGGTTGTTCATGTCCTAAAACTCAGGAATGAATTATATATAACCCAGGTGCAGAGGTGTACCAAGATGCAACTTCTAGGTTGAGCAATGCGCCTGGGGCAGGCTCTCCAGTTTTCTCTGAGTTAAATGGTTTCAAGCCAGTTGTCAGACATTTGCAGTAATAAGACTGGAGAGAACCATAGCCATGATGCCAGCTTGGTGAGCTGTGTCAGATTAAGGGGTAAGAGGTGTTAGAGTCCACTGTGGACAACACTCTTAGAAAGGAAGGTAAAGGGACCTTGAACAGAACAGAGAAAGCTGCTCTACTGGCTACAAGGTAAAAGAGTTTGCCTTAAATGTGAGTAATGCAGTTACTGTAGGAATATAAGGTAAAGGCCAATGAAACAACAGGCAGTTCTCTCTCTCTCTCTCTCCCTCTCTATCTATCTATCTATCTATCTATACACATATATGTGTGTGTGTGTGCGCACTCGTGTGTGCACACGTATAGTGCATAAAATGCATATAATTAGCTCATATGTGTGTAAATGCATATACCTAGCTCATGTTCTTAACGAACTATGGATTGAAAATATTTGAAAAAGAAAATCATTTCTGTATTGAACACGTATCAACATTTCTTGTCTGTATTCCCTAATCAACAGAGCTTGCAGCAGACTCTGGTGTCCATATGGGGACCAGGCATCAATCCTCATGGATATAGTTAAATGAATAGCATATGTATGTGATAAGCCTACATATACATGCAAGCAAATGTATAGACATAATTACATATGTTTGCACTTGTATGCATGCAAGCACATGTATACACATAAGGACATGTATATACCACAAGTACATATATACATTTGAATACTTATATACACATAAGCATATGTATGTGTGATGCTTGTGTGTATACATATGCTTACATGTACACACACATGTATATATATTTGTGCTTGTGTACATGTAAGCATATGTATACACATAAGTACATATATACATACAAACACATGTACAGCCATGCACATGTATACACATAAGCACATGTATGCACATAAACATATATATATATACATAAATGGATGACTCTTTTATTTCTAATGTTGCCTATTTAACTCTGACTGCACTAGTTGCATATGTACCACTTGATATGCTACTCTGCCTATTTGCTCAAGGATAAGCCAAATAACTTAGTATGTCTATGTCACAGGGGTAAGAGATGTTGGAGTCCACTCTAGAGAGACACTTTTAGAAAGAAACCTAAAGAAATCTTGAGCAGAAAGGAGCTGCACTACTGGCTCATCAGTCAGTGACTGACTGATCAGCACTGGATTTACCAGTTGATAATCTTTGCACCAAGAATAGCTGATTTCACTTCACCATCTGTGCTTTTAGATTTGCTTAGTCCTTCCAGTTTGGTGATTATAAAAGGTACCTTAGAATTGTTTCCATTTGCATTATTTGAGAACTGCTGTGGCTGTGCACTTAGCCAATGGTTAATTCCCATAGGAAGTATGTAAAGAATAAGAGCAGATGCTTTAGAGATGCAGATGCAAGTGACTTCTGATTGGATGGCTTAAGGAAGGCTAAGCCAAGAAAGTGACGTGTAATTTGAGATCAGAACCCAAGTAGGACTTGGCCAAGCCAAGGCAGAGGTACAAGTTGTAGGTGAAAGGCAGAGCGGGTAAAGACACTGGAGAGAGAAAGAGCCTGTGAGATGGAAGGTAGAACAAGGTTTGGGAGCAGTCTCCCACAGAGGCTGAGAAGAGAGACATGGATCCTGCTCAGCACTTCACTAGTGTTGTTTTGGGCAAGTCTCATAGTTTCTCTGCTTTCATTTCCTCATATCTAAAGCAGGACAATATCAGGAAATAATAACAGTGTTTGTGCTTTGGCGTTTTACAAAGATCAGATGTGGTACTCTTTATAAAGTACTTAAGACAATACCTAGCAAAAAGGGCAGAGTGAAAATGCTGGCTAAAGTAGTTGTTCTAACTTGTTTTCTTGTGGATGTGATAGAACACTCTGACCAAAGCAACTTTGGAGGAAAAGCTTTATTTGTCTTGTACTTCCAGGTCACAGCCTACCATGAAGGAAGTCAGGGAAAGAAATCAAACAGAAGCCTGAAGCAGAAATCATGCAATGATTCAACGTGCTGGTTTCTGCTATACCTTACTCACTGTCTTGCTTTCTTACTCAGGTTTCGCTAACTTTCCTACTTAGCCATTGTTGTTTGGGCCTTGCCACATTAATTAATAAGACAATCCCCCACAAACAATCCCACAGACCAATCTAATCTAAGCAACCCTCAATCCAGACTATCCCCCCAAGTGATGCTAGGCTGTGCCAAGTTGAGAATTAAAGCCAGTAATAAATAGTAATTGAGTTTCTAGTTCTTCTGCTAGTTAAGGTTTGTTTTTTTCAACTTGAGTCATCTAAGAAGAGGAAACCTTAGTTGAGAAGATGCTCCCATTAGATTGGTCTGTAGACAACACTATGTGGCATCTTTTTGGTTGAGGACTGATGTAGAAGGAGCCATTCAACTGTGGGTGGTAGCATCTTTGGGCATGTGGCTCTTGGATGTATATGAAAGCAAACTGAGCAAGCCAAGAGGGGCAAATGAGTAGGTCCTGTTCCTCTCTGGTTTCTGCCTGCAGGTTCCTGTTTGAACTCCTTCTCTGACTTCCCTCAGTGATACATGTGACCTGGGAGTTAGAAGAAGAAATAAATGCTTTACTCCCTGCCTGATTTTGGCCGTAATTTTATAACAGCAGCAGAAAACAAGTGTCTTACTGCTGCGAACAGACACCATGACCAAGGCAATTCTTACAAAAACAGCATTTAGTTGGAGTTGGCTTACAGGTTCTGAGGTTCAGTCCATTATCGCCAAGGCAAGGACATGGCAGCATCCAGGCAGGCATGATGCAGGAAGAACTGAGGTTCTACATCTTCATCTGAAGGCTGCTAGCAGAATACTGGCTTCCAGGCAGTTAGGATGAGGGTCTTAAAGCCCAGGCTACTGAGGCACACATACTCCAACAGGGCCATACCACACAACAGTGCTACTCCCTAGGCCAAGCATATTCAAACCATGACAAGAAGCTAACATAGAAATTGTACCAGGAGTGGGGTATTGCTGTGATAGACCCGACCATGTTGTTATGAGAAAATTGTGAAGGATTTTGAAACTTTGGTCAGGAAAGGTGTGCAGAAATTGACACACTGTTGTGAGAACATGGAAGATAATGCTGAGAGCAGTGCAGCTTGAGGACTTGCCTTATGAAGTCTCAGACTATATTGGGGTTGTCATATGATATTTTCATTTAGGAATATGTGGTTCTTGTCATCTGGAGCTGGAGAACTGTGATTAACAAGAGGCCAGAACCACTAAAATGAAACCTTTGCTTTATTGGGACAATTGAACTGGTTAGCTGAGGCTGAAGAATCAGCTGTGATTAAGAGACCAGTATCCCTGAGGTAGAATCTTCAGGAAATTGTTTCCTTTGGGTTTTCTCACAGAATCTGTGGTCCAAAGGATGCAAAAGCTGTACCTTGTATAGATAGCTGGACTTGGTAATATGTAAGAGTATTCCACACAGTACTGGTTTTGAAGGCTTCATGGAAAGCAGCTGAGGCTTGGAACCATGGGAAAAGCAAGAAAGGGATATTGGTGAACGTATAGTATAGCCTCAGGTACGGTGGTAACCCAAGGACTAATGAGGCCTGGGAGAGAGGCTGAGGCTGAAGCTTGCCACCATGTGACAAGGTGGGAGTCCCTGAAGAGTGGCTGAGAGACTATTGGTGAAGGTGCAGCCTGTGGAGGTTCCAGAAGTTTAGAGATGGGATGGCCACTAACAAGAGCAGCAGCTCTAGAGTGGAGCTGGCCCTTCTCAATGAGAATATCTAGATATGCTGTGAATGACAAGCTTGGAGAAATAGCACTGTCTAGGCCCAGAGCATCATGAGTGGGTTCTAGAGAGCAAGTATTAAACTTTTACATTTTTAAATTTTGGTTTTGCTTTGACTTGACTGTGACTGTGTCCCCACTCTTCCCTCTTGTAGTAAAAAAAGAATTAACTAATTTTTGATGTTCAGGAGCAAGCCGGTAAGCTGCATTCCCCCATAGCTTCTGCATCAGCTCCAGCTTTTGGGTTCCTGCCCTGAGCTCCAGCCTTGGCTTCTCAATGGACTATGGCCTGGGATATGTAAGCCAAATAAACACTCTTCTCCCCAAGTTGCCTTTTGTCATGATCTCCATGACAGCAATAGAGCAAAGGGACAGCTCTCAATAACTTTTTATACTATATTTTGTTAACCATCACATGACCTTAGTTACCCTTTTGACACAGGACAACTGGGACATGGAGATCACTCTGGAACAGGTTGGGAACTCGGAATCCCTAACGCCCAAACTTCATCATCATCAAGTTGACTCGCAAATGGGAGCCTTGGTGACATGTGGGAGTCATGGAGCTTGATGAGGAGATGAGAGAGCATTAGAGGAACAGCTCTGAAGACAGGCCACATCTGGGTGGGGGAAAGCCCTGAGGTAGTCTCTGGAGGAGTCTACACCCAAGGTTAGATCAAGGGTTTATGGATACATTATAATACTGGACTGAATCCTGCTGTATATAAACTTCACACACAGCAGACATCCATCCTCCATTTTCTGAATATATATAAAATCTGACCCAAGTTTATACAAGAGCTTGGCACTTGTGTGAAGCAGGTGATAAGAGTACAAGTTAAGATCAAGAAACATGTCTCCACATACGAACACCAAAACAACCATAATGCAGCCCCTGTTCCCACTCTAAGGCTCCATTAAGCTGCTGCTCAGGCCCCAGGAGACAGTGGCACACTCAGTCTGAGATAGTCTGCATGATCAAGCCCTCCTGTAGGTATGAATGAAAAGTATAAAGACATGTCAGATGGGGTCGAGAGAATGGCAGGGCCTGGTCTGCCCTGGATCCTGGGGTAGGACAGTGAAGATCTTTAAAGGATGCCTTGTCCTACAGTGCTCTAGAAAGCTTGGTCCACCTCTCACCTGTGGTAACACTCAGGACAGTGGGCCTTGTGCCTCAACTGGGCAGCACAGTGGAACTGGCACTAGTGGCAGAGGAACAAGTGGGCTGGCCCTGAGGGTGTGAGACTGAGAGAGCTGACCCTACCACCTGTCTGCTGTGAGATGTCTTGGTCATAGAGGTGATGCCCTCTCCCTGCCTCACCCTCAGTGCCTTTGGAGGGTAGAGGAGATGATCCTGGGGCCATGGGTACAAGACAGCCAGTCTTGTCCATAGCCAGTGGTGGCATTCAGGAGTGTAGGCCCTGTACCTCACGTGGACAGCACAGTAGAGCTGGCACTAGTGGGTGAGCAGACCTCAGGGCAAGAGCATGGGAGTGCATGGCTCTTCTGTGAAGTGGCATGGGCTGGCACAGAGGTGATGCCCTCACCCCTCACTGTGGCAGTCAGGAGAGCTTGTCGCAGAATCTTGAGAGTGGGAGAGATGGCCCTGCCCCTTGCCGCTTGTAGCACTTGAGAGTCCAGGCCCTGTACCTCACCTGGACCGCAATGGAGCTGGCCCTGATGTTGAAGGCAGAGGTGAGCCAACCCCAAGGGTGTGACAGCAGGAGAGCTGGCCCAATCCCTTGCCAACTACAGCACTCTGGAGAGTGGGCCCCACACCTTAACTGGGCAGTACAGTGGCACTGGCTCTGGAGGCTTGGGTACATGAGCCAGTCCCAAGGCCACGAGAGCAAGATAGTTGACCCTGTCCCCTGCTGATGGCAGCATTGGAGGACTAGACAGAGTATTGCTGGAAGGTTCACCCTGGTAGTGTAGATAAGGAAAAGCCTGTGGGCTGAGCAGCTCTGTACCATCCAGGCCCAGGCTTTTAGTTGGTCTACCTCAAAAATCGACATTATTTGTAAACTGTTAGGGTGTGTGCAAGGGCCAGCCCTGCTGCTCTAAAGCTGCAGGATCTCCATGACATAGGGTAACAACAGCATAACTGGAAAGAGTCCCAGTGAGGATCAAATACTGATGATGTCACAGAAGCCAGAGACCTTGCACAAGACTCATTGTAATGAACATTTGCAAGTGAAGATTTGTGGACAGAAGGGTATGTTGTGGGACACACTGAGATACACTACAACGTCCATAAGGAGATGTTTTCTACTGTTCATTTTTTGCTTGTGAGTTTTTTATTAGGGGAGAGGTTATAAGGGTAGAGGGCAGATACTAGGGAATGGGGAGATGAGCGGGACTGGGATACATGATGTGAAACTCACAAAGAATCAATAAAAAATTATATATACATACATACACATATATGCCTTGCTATTGGTTTGTCCCTCAGAGGGAATGTGCATCTTCCAGATTCCTCTCCTGTGGTGCTCTGAGCCAAGGGCTAATGCTGCGTCAACATATAGTTCTTGAGAAATGGTGAGTTCTTGTTCTAAGTTTACTGGCTTGTGTGTGTGTGGTCTGACATTTTATTTGTATTAAAATTTAATTTGGGGAACAGGAGTATAAAATTGTTTACTCAGTCCAATGACAAATAAAATCTAGCATTTTATTCTTCCAATTTTAGGCATTAGGAAGAATTGACGGGAGTCTGTTCCTGAGTCTCCCACACTTTCCTAAGCCTCGTTCTGCTAAGAACGATTGTACTGCCCATTCCCCCCCCCCCTTACCCCTGCCAGTCATATGACTTCTAGCTGAATTGCTGTTTTTCTTTCCTTTTTTTAAACTTCATATACTGTTCTAGGTTAACAAAGAACTCTAGATTCTAAATTCAGAAAGCTAAAGTAGAGAGAAACACTGGAAAAATTATAACAGACAGGTGTGGCTCTCAAACTTCTGTGTACATCAGGGGCATCTGGAAGGTTCCTTCTAGTGTCGATTGGTTGGCTCCCCTCCCCACGCAGTTGCTAACTGAGAAACTGGAGTGAGTAGCAGCAATTTGGCAATTTGCAGGCTTGTTTGTTTTTTCTTTTTGACCTTTTGAAGTTCTTGAGCAAGGCCAGTTTTCCTGGTTCAGGTACCAAAAAAAAACCCTGCTGTCCTAGGCTTGGCTGCCTCTGGGTATCCCAGGAGGAGCAGGCACTTATTGATGAGCATCAGTGGGACTCTTTAGATGGAATCTAGGTAGGATATAACAACTTAAAGATGTAGGTCTTTTTACTCCTCAACTACTTTCTCAGTGTAGCATCAAATTCTTTCTTGGGGAAAGAGAGAGAGAGGCAAGGGGCAAACAAGGAAACCAACTATGCCAGTAACCGAGTTTCCTTCTTACACTTTCACTGTTCTTTCTGGGTACCCCTACACAGCTCATGATACTCTGTCCCTCCCATTTGCTTTGTGTACATATTTCCCTCCTATCTCATACCTCCTACCTTGTTGTGAATTCACTGAGGACAGAAGCTGGATTGATCCTCACTTATCCATCCATAAATATATTAACTGAACACTTAGATCAGACATTACATGTCTGGTTTGTGCCTAACCTCCATCCTTTTGCTGTATAACAAATAGGGAGCATCGTTCTTGGGCAGCTTCTCCCTCGGGCTGGTGATATGGTTGCTCAAACCTCTAGATTTATGTTCTTAAAAATCTCAAGTTGTAAGAACAGAGAACTTTAGATATCTACTTTTGCCAGCATAGACTGGAAATAAGTTAAAAACCAGAACAAAAGATATAGCTAAAACCACATACATTGAAAGTTAGCGAGCCAGGCTAGAGGAAAGCTTAATGTCTGACCCTTATATCTCTTGTGGGTATTTGAGAGATTAAACTAAGCCTGGGAAGATGAGTGGACTCTTCTGAGGATAGAGGTAGAGGACAATAATGCAAGTTCAGACCACAAGATCCCGGAAAGGTTGGTGAACAGCCACAGCTCTTAGTTAAGGCTAAAATTGTACCGTCTAAGAATAGAATTATATGGGAGGTTGGCTATCATACACAAATGACTGTAAGTCCAGCTAGGAGCCGTTTCAATTTTGGTCAGGGTTTAGTTAACCAGGGCCCTTTCTAAATTTCTGGTAGAAATAAGAGAAAATTATTTTGAGAAAAACATGACATGATTTGGTGGTTGAGATTATTAGTTCAATTATTCATACCTAATATCGGATACATGACCAAATTAGTGAGAATAGAAAAAGATGCAAAGAAGTGACTAATGACCAAGATCAGAACGTTTGTGATATAAAATACCCGTAGGGTGTCAGGTTACGGTAAATCTTAAAATGACTGGTATGCTTAGGAAAACATAAGGGAAGGGGGTACTTGCAGCAAATGACATTTAAAAAGCATCAGATGAAAAGTTGAAACTAATAACATGGTAATTTGGAAGTCAGTAATTAGTTACACCGTTGGCTGAGGTCAGACAAGAAGCAAAGAAACCAGTGAAGTAGATGTCAGGGGAGTAGACTGAGAGTAAAGCATAGCAAGGACGAAGACTGAAACCTGCCCACTCACACACACCAATAAGAAAGATACAGCAGACGCAATGAAAAGGTCTAGCCTAGCAGACACAATGAAAAGGTCTAACCTGGCTGTACGATGAGAAGAGAAACAAGGAAAGGCAATTATCTGACCTTCAACTGTCTGAGGAGATTTGAATGTACCAAGCAACACATGGAAGAAATTCTGCAGAACCTAAGTAATTTTCACACAAAGTAAACGACACCTAGATACCTTGTAGCAAGATATTGGAAACGCAAGACAAGGGGAATGTTTCCTCAGTGTCTGGGAGAGTTGGGGGAAAGATGCTACTCACATGAAAACAATAATTCCATCAAGAACTTCCTTTTCAATGAAACTGTTAAATAAAGATGAAAAATGGTGTCTTTAGGGGATGAAAGATTATAAATGTGAGTCTAGAATTATAGTCTGTAAAATCTTCAAAAATAAAGACGAGAGGCTGTGGAGATGGCTCAGTGGGTAAAAGAACTTGCCATCCAAGAGTAAGGACCTTGGCTGGATTTCCTGCAACTCAAATAAAAGCTGTAGGTGTTTGAAATCCCAGAGCTCCTACAGGGAACTCAGAGGTAAAGATGGGAGAACAGTGGAAGCCTAGCCTGGTCTGTGCAGCAGGAAAACAACAGAGACCCCGTTTCAAACATGGTGGAAGGTGAGGACCATGGTGATGCTTGAGGTTCCCCTCTGACCTTCATATGTGCTTTGCCACATATATGCCCACATTCACACACAAATACATGCACACATACAATCACACACACACGATGATGGAAGGGATAATTTTAAGATAAGCTCCCATAGAAATAACCACTGTATGAAAGGATATGCTATGGACACTGCTGAAGGAAAGCTTTGGGCAGCGTGAAAATCATCCTGAATAAAAACGAAGAGATGAAAGAAAGAGTGAAGAAGAATAGAAGGATAAAGATGTGGGAATAGGGCCAGTAAGTTGCTCCAGACTTAACCGCCATTGGGATTGCGTAAAATGATGCAGTTACATAACACATTCACCCAAATGCATAGAGACCCTGGTAGTCAGAAGGAAGGGAGGGAGGGAAAGAGGGAGAGAGAGAGGGTTGAAACATGGAGAGACAGACTGGTGTGGGACTTAAATTAGCTCAAAACAAACTCATCAGTGATAAGAGATTGAGCTACCTAAGAAATAAGAGTTTTCCGTTCCACTCAAAGAAGCCACTTGCTCAAAGGAACGTATGTATAGTCTTCAGAGGAGACCAGCAACTCCAGAGTGTGCACAGCAAATATCCAGGGACTACTCACAATTCCCCAGAGTGGGGGACAAGTCAGTGGCGGAAGACAGGAAGCTGAGGTCAACAAAGGAATGATTTACTAATTTGCATATGCAGACAGGAAAGGCAGAGAAACTAGCATTACCAGGCTTGAAGTCATAAATATAAGCATGCTTCCAATAACCAAAAGAAAAGTCTTATTAGAAAAGCAGAGACCATAAAGAGGAGGAACAAGATAGAAAATTTAGATGAAAAAGACACAGTAGCTGATAGGAGAATAAAATCTACTAAATGAACAGAACAAAGAGGCAAGTGTGAACTTGGAGGCAGAACAATGAAAATTAATAAGCACTGATGCAAACTGATTATATATATATAAAATCATATATATGATTAATGATGATGTATGTATAGGTTTATGTCTATGACTAATGATGATGTATAGGTTTGAAATGTGTAGACTTTCATCATAAAAGGTAAAAGCAGAAGGTGTAAATACAGTTACAGCATGCTTAAATTCCATTTGTCTCTAAGAGTGGTGATGTATAGTCAATAGTAAACTGCAGGAAAGTCTGGATGTATGCCGAAGTCTCCGGAGTGGACGAGAAGGATCAGAAGCTTCAAATGTAACTCTGACTGAAATGATAACCAAAAGAGCTTCAGTTTGTAGGAAGGAGCTGAGATCTGCCTGGCTAGTTCTGAGTTACAGGACCTTCTGAACCAATGGGATAGCCTGCTGTACTGTACAACTGTCCCGCCCTGCCTTTGGATAGGCCATGTGACCTTAGCCAATAGGAAGAAGCTGAAAGGATCTAGGAATCCAGAATGTAGAGAGCCTGCACGCTTCTTCACCATCCTTCGCATCTCTCACAAGGTTATCAGTGCGTGGCATATGACAGATGCACACAACAGAGTCAAACCAACCAACCTTATTAGCCGAGGCCAGCCTGAATTAATTAGCAGTCAGCTAAATGAGCACCCAGAAGTGTGGGCTACACCAGCAGAAGCAACGCGTGCCCACTTCCCTGATACATGAGCGATTTGTAGGCTGGACCTGCAGCTGGAGACACCGTATGTGCAGAGCCTGAAGAGCTGAGGCATAGCTCCAAGTGGGGAAGCCATGCTTGTGCACACGGCACTTCAGTGGGCCCGGACTAAGAACAGCCCAGCCTTCTTTTGGAGGCCAGAGTGGTTTTCTGGCCCAGCTAGAGTTCCTGGGGTCACCCAATGTCACATTTCATGGGGGTGAAGTGGGTAGAGATGTGCATTTTAGAAAAAGGACATTATGCTGTTTGAGGGATGATTTGTTCTCCTCCCCACTGAGGAAGCTCTCCTCCTAATGATCCTCTTCAATAGCTCTTTTAGAAGAGACTAAGGAAAGTGGCATTTTTATGGAGGCGGATTGCCAAACTCAGCCCCAAGAGCCAGATTCCTCAGGCCACCTGGGATTAACAAGAGAGGCGCCATTACGGTCCAGGCGAAAAGTCTCCTGTTTGATTTGGGTAAATGTGTGGTATTTTCATAGCACTTTATCCCTTTATTTATTTCTCGATTATCTAGTACATTACTGGGAGAGGATGGGATAAAATTGCAGCACATAAATTTATGCTCACAGCAAGGACACATTCTTATTATGTTGCCCAGTAGACGTGGGAAAGAGATTTTGAAGGCCCTCTATGAAATCTCTTTCATCCCTGCAGCTCATGAGAATAGACTCAGAGAATATGGCTGGTCTGGGACAGGGGGACAGGTTGGCCAGCTGGTTTTCATCTTTTGAAAGACAGAAAGCTCAGAGAGTCTGATGTTGAGATCTCAGAGCTTCAGTTGCTCTTCTCACTACAGCCTGGCTCAAGGTAACCAGTTGATCTCTGGTTCACAGAGCTGCCTGCTTTCCAGTTAAAGTGACATTCTCTGCTGGCCCCACTGGCCCTGTGCAATTGTCACTGAATTTGGGAGCCAAGAATGGTGTCATGGGGAGCGACATAGATTTAGGGTTCAGAAACCCAAATACTCATCCGTATCTACTGAACGAATGAGGCTTTGTGTGGTCTGCAGGTCAAAGTAGTGTCTGCCTCCACCCTAACATGGGAGACAAAACCCAAGAAGCAAACAAAATACAGAGTAAGCATAAGTAGCAAAACCAAAACAAGGTACAGCATTGAAAACTGACTATAGCAGAAGATGGCGTGCTTTAGATATGGTGGTCATCAGAGGTTGTTCTGAGGAAGGTTGTTTTCTGCATGCTTGTGCTTGGACCAGGTGAAGTGACGCAGAGGAATGCAAAAGAGGGGGAGGGGGACAATGGGAAAGCCCCAGGGCTGAACTGTGCTGCATCTGTTTAATGGAGAGGGAAATGTTCCACATGGCTGAGCTGAAAGAGCCAGATGGAACAGGAATGGAGATGAGAACAGGGTTCCAGGGCTTGCAGGACGCATGAGCATTTTGGATTCTGTTCTGAATGTAATAGGACCAGATTAGCTGTGTGAAAGGTTTTGAGCGGTGCAGTGTTAGGTTCAGATAGGCGCTGTAAGCAGCCACTCCAGGGACTGCAAGTAGTCAGTAGGACAAGATTAGGGTGGGCTAGGAGGTCCAGTGGGGAAGCCATGGCAGCTGAGAAGATTGGCTTGGCCTGGGATGGAGACAGCAAAGGAATGACTGCTTTTGATATTGAGCCTGAATTCTGGTACTGTCTCATCTGTTTAGCTCCTTTGAGCTTCAAACATTTTAAGATGAAATTGAGGATGAACATACTTCCCTGACACCATCCAATGCAGCAACCTACTGACTTTCCAGCCCATCGTCTCTCCTCAGGACACTTCGCTCACACCCATCCATACTGTTTCCCAAGAGAAAATTTTAACAGCTAGTTTTTATGCCTAGCTGTAAAAAACCTATCTGTCCAATCAGCAAGTGCCTGGGGGTCATTGAACCTCCTCCCCAGGGCCCTTGCACCCCCTCTGGCCCCTCTCTTACTTCATTTTCTTCCTTTTCTCTATTCTCCCTCTCCCTCTTCCTTCTCCCTCCACTGTGTACCCTCTTGCAAATATTTACAAATGGTAGGTTGTTGTCTGCCACTTGTATTTTAAATTTACCCAAATAGGGTTGCTTCACAAGTTCCCTTCCTTAGCTTCCTGTGCTCTGCCATCCAGATGGACCCTGTGCAGATATCTGTGCTGCTAACTGCGGACCGGTGGATACTTGAGCCGTACACATATGCTACTGTGAGCATCCACCACAGTTTACAAAGAGTTACATTCTTCCGACCTTGAAACAGCTCCACATCTTCATTCTTGTGCCCCTTGGAAGTCGTGGAAATGTCTTGGGATTTATACTCAGTGGGGCTTCAGATGTTTTTGTACCTAATTTGATGGACCAGACTGGTTTCCAGAATGGCTGCACAGTAGCACAAGGAAATTACCATGCTCCTAACCTTTCCTCCAGCTCTTGGCATTATCTAGTTTTCCAGTTTTATCAGCCTAATAAACTCTAATCAAATTGTTATTTAATTAGCATTTTTGATTACTAAAGTGGCTGAATGTCTCTTTGTATGCTTCATATTACCTTTGAATTTCCCTTTCTAAACTGTTAAACTACAGCCTTTGAAGATTTTAATTTGGTTATCTCTTGCCTTAGTGGACTTTCATGTAACCCCTAAGTAATATATTCTCTGTTGATAGCAAATGTGATAAATGCATTTCTCCTTTCTGTCACCTATAAACGCTTCCTCCATATTACTCATTGAACTGAAAAATTCATAATTTTGATGTAGTTGAGTGTACCTACGGTGGCTGGTGCTGTTGAAGTGCTAGTTAAGAAGGGGATTTTTGATCACTGTGCTGCAGTACATTCTTCTGCATTTATCTGACCATTGCAGATAGTTATTTAATGCCTTTAGATCTTGCATCCATTTGGAATACAGTAATATATTAGGTAAGGATCCAGCCTTTCTTTTCTTGTGTTCTAGCTTCTCCAATATTGTTATTAAACAATATTATCTTTGATTTGTGCTGCTGTTATCACATAAGAAATATGATAATAGGTCTACCTTGGCTCTCCGTTGTGTGTTATTGATCTGTATTTTGTTTGTAGGCTGATACCTGAGTGTTTTTTATTACTTTGGCTTTATAGTATATTTTATTATCTGATAAACTAGGTTTATCCTGTTTACTTTTCTTCTCTGGCTTGTTTTAATTTAACTATAGATTTTTTTATTTCTTCTATAGAAGCCATTGAGGTATAACTCGCGGAATCAAAAGTTATAGTTTCAAGTTCATTCAGCCAACTGTTTATCATCTCTTCCTCTTTATATTTCAAGGTATCCCTTGATGATTTATATCGAAGCATAAAAACCTGTAATTATCGGAGACAACCTTAAGTCTAAAATACTTTTATCAGCCTCCCTTTCTTTTTGCTTGTAGCTTTATGTCAACCCCCCACTCCCAAAGTAGTCATTTCATGTTCACAACTTCCATAGATTGGTTTTACCTGGTTGAGCACTTCATATAAATGGAGCCAGGTAGTTGCTATTTTCTACGTTTAAGATCAATCACTGTTGTTCCAGGTATTAATATCCAGTCCATCTTATTGCAAAGTAAATATTTGTCATTTTCTTATTGATGGACATTTGGACTACTCATAATTTCTCATGTTCTGTGAAAACTCATTACCAGTACTATAGTAAAAGTCTTCTGTAGACATGGTTTTTATTTATGTTTGTAAGATAGCCAAGAAAAAGCTCTCTGCTTCTTAGGGTGAGTTCACATTTAACTTCATAAAAATGACAAACACATTTCAAAATCATTGCAGTAGTTACCCTTTACCTTGATGTCTTGAAGTCTTAGCTGCCCAGCCTTCTCTGACACTGAGTGCCATTAGTGTTTCAGATAGAAGCCATTCTAGAGACTGTGGAATGCACCTTGTTGTGCTTTTAATTTACATTTCCCCAATGACTAATGATATTGAGTACCGTATTGGCTAGTCTCCTTTGGAATGATATTTTTTAGATACTTACTTGATTTTTTCTTGGATTATTCTTCCATGGTTGACTTACAGGAGCATTCAGTATTCTCTTCCCTTTCAGTCTGTAAGATATGAAGCTTTTGCCAGACAAATAATGAGTGTTTTTCCAGTCTGTCTTGCCTTTTCATTTCTTTTTGGTTAGTAGAAAAAAATTTTAATTTTGAGGGTGTGCAATTTACAAGTTTTTCAAAATGAAAATTAGAGTTAATTGCTTTTGCCGTTTGATTAAGAGACTCACCCACCTGTTCTGACTTGGCCTCTGTCTCTGTGATAAAACATTCCAACTGAAAGCAACATGAGGAGGCAAGAATTTATTTGGCTTAAACTTCCAGGTGAGAATCCATCATTAAAGAAGTCAGAGCAGAAGCTCAAACACAGAAATCAAGAAGTAACAAGGCCCTGCTCTGCTTTGCTCACTGGCACACACTCAGCCAGCTTTCTTATGGAGGAGAGGGTCCTCCTGCCTATGGATGGTGCAGCCCTCAGTGGGTTGATCCCTTCTACATCAACCGTTAAGCAAAGCAATCCCTCATATACATGGCCACAGACCAATCTGATCTGGGGAATCCTTCAACTGAGACTCTGTCCGATTACTCTTGGCCAATGGCTTTCAAATATCAGACATCCTGTATATAAGATATTTTCATTATGATTCATGACAGTAGCAAATTAGCAGTTATGAAGTAACAATGAGATAAGTTTATGGTTGGGGGTCACCACAACATGAGGAACTGCATTCCAGGGTCACAGCATTTAGCAAAGTTGAGAGCCATTGCCGAGGCTGTGTCAAGCTGACAGCTAAAACTAACTAGGACCCTACTCATGGTCACCAAGTTGTGTTTTGTTTCAACTAAGGAAGTTTATGATACTAGTTTCTACATTTAAGTGTATTACCTCAATGAGTTTTGTATATAAATTTGAGGTAAATTTTAATGTTAATTTCCCCTCTGCAGAAATTTCAATGTATCAAAAATATTTTCTTTCCTATAGAATTAGTGTGAGATCTTGGTAAAATATCAATATACAATGGACATAGTTTGTATTTCCTATCCAATTAGTCTATATGTTAAAAGCAGAGCCTCTCAATTACTCTACTCTCATTGGAGATTTTAATAGTGTAGGTGCATGCTTCCATGTTCTTATTTTTCCCCACCATTTTTGCTTTTTCAGATCCTTCACATTTCCACTTATAGTTTAGAATTTACATTTCAATTTCCATATTTAAAAAGTCTTAAAATTTGGATTGGGTTGTATCATGTGTCCAGGTCAACTGAGGAAGGAAGGACAGTTTCCAAGCTGATTCCATGTACTGCATGTGGAAGCTTGAGCATCTCACAGGGAATTCTTTCTGTTCTGCTTCCATTTAAACGGTATGACATATTTATCAAGCTTCTTTAAGCTCTGTATAGACAATTGCTCAGAGTTGTACTGAAATTTTAGACTAATTTGGAGATAGTTGGTATTTTTATATATTACTGGCATGCATTTATTACACATGGTCCTAGGTCTCATGAAGACATTTTCAGACAAGCATATGACAGACTTGGACCATATTTTATGAACTGTGTTCCAGTCCAACCCTTTGTTAATCTCTCCTGTTCCTTTAGACAACTTCACTTCTACTTTCATGTCTAATTGAGGGAAGAGACAGCCTATAGAATGAGAGGAAAATCTTTCTTAATTACGCATCTGATAGAAGATTAATATCTAGAATATTTAAAGAATACAAAAAAATGAAATATCAAGAAATCAAACAGCCTAGTCAATGAACAGACTAATGAAATGAGCAGGCTGTTCTCAAAGGATGGAATATAAATGGCCAATAAACACATGAAAAGTGCTCTGTTAATTTAGTTCTTAGTTGTGCCATCTGGGACTGTGGCACACATCTCTTATTCAGAGTATCATTTATATATGTACTTATAATTATTAGAACTTTAAGATTGTCTCCATAGAAGTTTAAAAATTCCTACATATTTTACAGAATTTTGACTACTATGAATTGTATCTTTTTAAATTTCTAGCTGATTATTACCAGTGTAAGGAGATGATTTTTGAGGTTGCTCTTAAATGTATCACCTTTGTCAGGCTTTCTTATTCTATAGCTTGACTCTGATGTTTATAGATGTCTATGACATTTCCAAGCATTGAGTATTTTATCTTCTTTTCAAAGTTCTCCTTTCACTCTCAGGATCATACAATGAACTATAATCACTGAGGTGTTTTCTTTGTTTGTTTATTTGTTCATTTGTTTTCTGACTGGGTCTCACTCTGTGTCCTAGACTGGCCTCTAAATCACTGTGGAGACCAAGGTAGCCTCAAACTCACTGCAATGATCCTGTCTTAGCAACTTCTGCCCCCACCTAATGCTGGGATTATAGACCTGAGCCACCATCCATCTACAATCACATTTAAACTCTCTGGAATTTTCCTGGTCTTCGGTTTGTGCCTCCCTAGCTACAGTAGAACTGAGTTCTTAATGAGTATTTTGCCCAACTTGGGCCAATCAGATCCTCTCTCTTAAGAAATTTGGAATTATGGTTCATCATTGCTGGTCAGTATCTGTGAAGCCAGTGGGCTGGAAAATACTAGAAGGTTGAAGGTTGAATAGGGCAGCTGTGTTTTGTCACTTAGACACAAAAGCAAAGTGAGATTAAAACAATGCAAAAGGAGAAGGTTGGGGGCTGGGAGGAGAGCTCGATCAGTAAAGTGTTTGCTGCAGAAATAGAAAGACATGAGTTGAAGGCCCAGAACCCATGTAAAATGGGCTGAATGTGTGATGTGCAGATGTAGTATGAGAATTGGGATGTGGGACAGGTATGTTGCTGGAGGTGACTGGATAACCAGCCTAAGCTACTGGATGAGTGCCGAGTCAATGAGAAAGCCTACTTCAAAATAAAGTAATAGTAGTAGTAACGACCAAGGTGGTCAGCATTTAAAAAACTAGAAAGTATACCTGAGGTCCAACTCTAAGCTCCATTCACAGGCATGTCCATTCACAGGCATGTCCATTCACAGGCATGTCCAT
>JADRCH010000097.1:2082527-2142584 GCA_019843965.1 Rhynchomys soricoides | reverse complement strand
CACAGGCATGTCCATTCACAGGCATGTCCATTCACAGGCATGTCCATACACATGCATGTGACTATGCCTATACGGACCTGCACTACATAGATATGTACAGACACACAAGACTAAGGTAGTTTGAGAGAGGAAATAGAGAGACAGAGATAGACACAGACATACACACACACACAAAGAGAACTTAGAGAGAGTGTGTGCTTAGAACTGCTGATCCAGACTGTGGAAGACCTGGAAGCAGAAAGGCTGTCCTAGCAGGTGTTCCTTCCTGGGGATTCTTCCTTTAATTCTGTTTTGGGGTTTATTGAGATGCTCCACAATGCAGCTCATTTTACTTAAGCTCATTTGATGGGCTTATTAACTTTAATGCCTGAGTAACCCAGAGCACATCTCTACACTCCAGTTTTGCTCAGACACAATTAAACCTAGGAAGTTCAAAGACATCACAAATTACAGAACTAACCTTAAACTGGTAAGTATTGTTTCCAGAGCAGGTTTCACCCACGTCTTAGTTACTTTTCTAGTGTGGTGATAAGATACCATGACCAAATTATAGAAGAAAAGATTTAATTGGGAGTTGACATTTTCAGAGGGTGAGTCCATGTCCATTATGGGGAGGAGCATGGCAGCAGGCAGGCATGTATGTCGCTGGAGCAATAACTGAGAATTTAGATCTCACCCACAAGCCTGAGGCTGAGAAAGCTAACAGAGAATGGTGTGAGCTTTTGAGACCTTGAGACCCTCTGCCAGTGGTTCACTTCTTCCAACAAGGCCATACCTCCTAATCCTTACCAAACAGTTCCACCAACTGGGTATCAAGTATTCAAATATAGGAGCCTATGAGGAATATTGTTATTTAACCACTACACATTCCATGCATTGTAAGGGCCACTTTGCCTCCCTTCTCCCATATCATATCTCTTCATCTGGCTAGCCATAGCTCACCACACCATTTCAGCTTCTTCATTTCTACTTTGCTGTTCTGGTCCAGCCATTTTGTCTCTCACCTGGTTCATTGTTACAGCTTCCTATTGTTCTTCCTGTTGTTGACATTTTATATGCATCTTCCTGCAGTTGTCAGAGAATCTTCTGGAAATTTAAATTATTCTCTACCTCTTAGAACCTTCCACATCCTAGCTTGCTCCTTTAGGCATCCTGGAAGAGTACTCAACAGAGGGAGTCCGGAAGTCCCACCTCCAAGGCAGCTATGAGAATAAAGTGTAGAATCTCATCTTTGGCTTGAAGGCTATCCACAATCTCCTGTAGGTTCCTATACCCAGCGACCTCAAAGGTGTCTTCATGTCTATGAATGCATAACCCTTCTGGAGTGAGAAATTGCAGATGCTCCAGATAATGTCCCAACTTCCTGTCTGCTATTGGAGAGAGGCTTGTTGGCTTAGGACCTACTCCCATGGAGATCAGGGTTGGAATTCTCACTGTCTGGAGATATCTGCCCTTGAAACCATCCTCCCAGCTGGGTAGGCCAGGCCTGGCTATCTCTGAAAAATCTCCTGTGGCCTTAGGGTTTTCTCTTCCTGACTCCTTTGGATGTCTAACACCTATTACATATCCTTAGAGATGGATACAGAGTCTGGTAACTAAGCTGATAGCTGATGAAGTCACTTTCTTGTTTTAATCTTTTAGATTTTTATCTCATTGCAGAAATTACCAGGCCATGTGTGAACTGTTGAGTCCTTCATGAAGAGAGAAAGCTGAAGAGTTAAATGCAGTTTGAATCCTCTCTCCTCTGTCTTTACCACAAGAAGCTTTCTTTTAAGAGGCACCCCATGCGTTTCAGGTTCTTAACTCTGTTACCCAGGATGGCACCTCCTAATGCTTGTTTCTTCAGGAAGGCTTCCAGGAATTCATCAGATTTTAATGACTTTTGATCTCTACACTATAGGGTAGATAATCTTTTGAGACTATGTTGACAAAGATGATTCTAGTTGCAGTGTGTTCACATATGCTCCCTGTTTGAAGTGGAAGTGCCTACCACTCCATAGACACCAGCAGAGCTCAGCTCTGTTTATCCTACATGAGCCATCTCCACTGCCCATCCCACACTGACTGGTGAAGATAGCTGTCCAATTTTTATCTTGGGAAGTCTACTTTGGTCTGGGAGACATTGATTTCAAGGGGCCTTTTGAAGTGTGGCTACACCCAAAGCATTGAGAAGTGTACGTGATACATGTGGTAGAAAACAATGGCCCACAGAGGCAAGCAAGCTATGGCGTCACCAAGTCTTGCCCTTGGAGAGATCAGTTGGTCCCAGTCATTCTACTGTCCCCTTGAGTCAGGACCATAACATTAGTGAATGCTTCTGTGGCTTACATTCATAGCTCGTCTTAGGTAACTTGAATTGATTTCTGCTTCTTCAGACTGTAAAAGTTTTGAGTAAATCAGATGTCTGTGATACTGAATTATACTTACCTCATCTTTTTGCAGCCAAAAGTTTTCAGCTGGAGGCAGAAATTGGATGCTGTGTATGGCAGCCTCACAGAAACCAGAGCATTGTGATAGATTCAGCAGGGACTCAATTATGATTTCTCAGCTAAATGGGCTATTTACAATGGAAAATATACCCAGATGACCTTGTTTATATTATCTATGAAGATGCACACATATTAATAACATTCTCTAAGAAACAATGATTAGCTCTAACAATGCTCACTATTCAAACAATAGACATTAAAGGACATTATCATTTTTACCACAGACTGATGCAATCATTTCTTGTAACAGTTTTTTTTCCCTTGTCAATCCTCTTCTGCTCCAGAGCTAACAGTGGTTTTCATTGCATACTATAATGCATACAAAGTCATGAGTCTGGCACTTAGACTTCTCCAGAACAGGGCCCTAGGTTCCCAACCATTCTATGTCTGAATTACTTCAATCCACATTAGGTCATTCCCCATCCTGTTGCTCAAAGTTCACCACTTGCTCAGACTTCTACTAATGCCATTAAAAACAGACAAACAAACAAACAAAGCCCTCTCAACATGTCACTTCTGATAGGAAAGTAATTTGGCATCTTGTATCTCTTTATACTAATACGACTTTATTGTCTCCAGGGACTTCTTGGAGGAGTAGGCAAAGGCTAGGATGTGGAGCACAGTGAACTATGGGGAATGAGTTGAATCCAATCTCAAAACCGCCCCATCTTTCTAGGTCCTTATCACTGGCAGGCTCACACCAGTGACTAAAGCTTCCCTTATTTTTCTGACCCTTTCCCCAACTGTTGACAGAAACAACTGGCTTTTCTTTAAGTCTTTGGAAATAGCTAGAGAACCACAGATCCATACTGAAGCCATCATCCCATTCCTGTGGAGAGATATAGAGCAGTGGTTCTCAGCCTGTAGATTGTGACCCCTTTGTGGTCTCATATCTGAAATTCTGACTATTAGATATTTCCATTACAATTCACAGCAGCAGCAAAATCAGTTATGAAGTAGCAATGAAATAATTTTATGGCTGGGGTCACCACAACATGAAGAATCGTATTAAAGGGTCGCAGCATTAGGAAGGTTGAAGATCACTGATCTAGAGCCATTTGCAAAAGCTGTTCAGTAGTTAAGTACCAGGGAGGGACAGAACACAGAACCCCCAGGAACCAAGACAAAAGAATAGAGGATGCTTTCCTCTGACTCCTTTGTGTCCTAGTCTTCCTTTCCACTGAGCTCAGCAAAGGCAGAGAGAGCTTCCAGTGGATGGTAAACTGAGTCAAGCTTGAAGGATTTATAGGAACCTATTTTCTGCTGATCCTTTTGCAGCATCTCCTTACTTGCCCCATCTTCTTTTCCCAGACTAGTGAGCCTGAAAATACCCAAGATACTGATGTTTATAGTTAGCCTTTCTGCTCTTTAGCTTTGGGGAGTAGTTGCTAATTCTGAGTGTCGGGCTTTGAGTTTGCTGAAGCTGAGAAGCTCCTGGGCACAGATGATGGTCAATCAGGTTGCACGGGTGCTATTTCCCAGATACAGCATCTTAATGCAGCTGGCAAAAATCCACAGAGCTCAGCCCGTGCCTGCTGCACAAGTCTCGTTGGGTCATAGAAAACTCTATAATATTCATTTTCTAGAAATCGAAACTTTCCCTTCAGGTAATACACCAAGATTTACCGTACCTGAGACAGAATTGAGCACTAGATTAGGAATTCAATGCATGACCATCTATCTTCCTTCCAGCGAGATATTGTTGCACAAATCAGAAAATCATAGCCTGGTTGTATAATCAACAGCATTTCTTTCGAGAAAGCATATTACAGCTGGAGCGATAAGGCCTATTGAAGCAGTGGATGGCAGTGCTTGAGGTTTCTGAACAGCCACACTTTCTGGGAGCCCTTGTGACTTTTTCCAAATGTATTTGAGGGTTTTTCAAGTCAGCTCTATTCCTTATAATAGATGTGGATACAACCAGGGTCAAAGGTTCATTTCAACAAGGGGCAGTAGTCTTCACTTCTTACAGCTAGATTTTCACTCTCTAGGGCTGCAGCCATTCCAGTGAATGTATTCAGTGTGAAACCCATGTGCACACCCACAAATCAACCTACCAACTCTACAGCCCATTCCTATCTCAATCTTATTTTTCAAGTTCTTCATAGGCAAGCAATAGCAGTCGCCTCTGCCATTCTTAGGGTGATTATGGCAGGCCTTCTATTTACAAAATGCTGTTTCACCTAATTTTACTTAAACACAATAATCCAATGAACTAGTATTAATATTCCTATTTCTGGCTTGGATAGCGGAGGTTTGGAGTGGCCATACAGGCGTCTCAGAGTTCTCTAGCTAAGAGGATACATGAAGTTGTCTCTCTTCCCCCTTCCCCCTTCTGTAGCCTATAACAGCCTGGCCTCCCGTGTGGATCTGCAGTATCGAGAGCACCAGCGGCTCACTATGCTAAATCTAATGGAAAAATTTCAGTGCTTACCTTAAGCGACCTCTCTGCAGCTTTTGCCAAGGACCTCGTTCATCTTCAGCACAGTCCTGTGCTTTCGACTTTCATTTCCTCTGATTCTCTTCCTTTCTGTTTAGCTCTTCTCTTGTCTCTCACCTCTTGGTGTTGATGTGACTTGTCAGGGCTTATGCATGACACACTTTTCTCTTTTTACATGGTGCCTACCATTGGGTGGGTTCCTATATTCCAACAGCTGTAATAACCAGGCAGAGGCTACCTGGCTTCAGCTTTTCCTCTCTAGCTTGACCCTGTCTTCTGTCCTAGAGCTGTAGCTCCTTCCTTGCTCTAGACATTGATGTCCTAGGTGCCCTTCAGGCATACTAAACTCAGAACACCCCCATGAATGTCTGAGGACACCATAGTTGGTCTCACCAGGCTTCACCAGACCTGTGAGCTTTGTCAAAAGGTCTATCCACACAGCTCTGTACAGCTGTCCACTGAGCAAGCCTAAATCTCCTGAGCCCTCTAAAACATAGCTGAATTATTTTTCTAAACTCTTGCTTTTTAGGATGTTCCAGCAGCCCTGTTATGGGAATGCTGCCTCCCCCCTGCCCCGAAGAGTCTACACTTGAGGTAGGCACCCTCCTCATGTCATGCTGCTATTTTCTGATGATCCTTTCTTCTTAGTTAGCCTCTATCTCAGTTTGTCAAATTGCAAGTTGTAGAATAACATGCCCTTGACCCTGTCTGTTGAGTTTATATGCTGATGAGTACTCACTCTTTTTCATCTATTAGTCATCAAATATTTGAGTCCTTGGATCACTGCATTTGCCATAATTCTTTTTCTAACATCAGCATTTGTGGATATGACTCATCTCCCTTCATGACTGACCTCTCCTCTACACTGACTCCTTCCCCAACTCCACCTTAGTCACCATTACCTACTGGAATGCCCACAATTTTGCCGTCAGTCGATCCTTGCAACCCCGGAGTCTTAATTTTTAGGGCAACAATCTCTGGACTGGTTGATTCTATCTTTCCAAATTGTTTTGTTTGCTACCTTTAGTATAGCCATTTTGGACTCATGGGCTTTCCAGCTCTAAATCTACCACTTCTGCCTACCCTACCTCCACTATCCCTACTCATAGTAAACATTCTAGTTTCTGCCCATCACTGTGTTTCTCTTTTGTATTTACCCTTGCTTTCCTTCTCTTTTGGTGCTTCCTGGGATAAATCTCAATATTTCCTGTTGGCTAAAGGTACCTGTCCACCCGTTGTGTTCCTATATCTAAGGGGTTAACCAAGGCTGGAGAACAACACTAGTTATTATTTTAATTTTATCACCACAGATATCAAGTGAGTTCCAGACCCGGGCAATGATTTCACATCTTTCCGCTTTCCTCAGCATCCCTGTATCTCTTTGCTTTAAATCTGTAATTTAGCTGATTTCACTGAGAAACTTGCCTCAATTTCCCTTCAGTACCTCCGTCAGCTTATCTGCATTTGGACCCAAATGTTCTGCCTGTACCGACTTGTACATTTACGTTTGCGGCTCTCAGGGTCTACCTAAGAACCAGTCTCGACTTCTTATAACGGCAACATTCTCTTTGCGTTGAGTCTAGACCTTAAAAAATTGGTCCTATCCTCGACCCATGCTTCTTTTCACAATCCTGTTTCTTCACTCCTCTTTAGAGTATGCCTTTTGGGGAAAACTTATGTTCACTGCCTTCACCTCCCATTTTTAGAGCTCACCCCAAATAATCTCTGTGTTCACTTTACCAAGTCACCATGGTAGAGGTCAATAACATCCATGCTCCCAAATCCTAGAGCCTATCTCAGTACTTGCCTTAGTCCTTAGCTGAATTTGTGTTGCCATCACCCTCTCCCTCTTTCTTGAGCCCTTTTCTTCCCTTGACCTCTGGGATAGCAGGGCGAATTTCTCTCCAGAAATCTAGATTTTGGCTACTATCCAATTTCTATGTTTAATTAGCATTCCAAACTCAATTGTGTTTGTTGATTTCTGTATCAGCCCATATCTGAGTTAGGCTTAGCCGCTTAAACATACATACACTTGGGCAACATCTTATTTGTAGGTTAAGTATAATATTTCTAATAGATATTGTTGAAATAGTGGTTGAATGAGAGAGTAACATGTGAAGCACTGCTGCTAATACCTGGAACATAGTAAGTGCTCATTACGTGACATTTCTCCTCCCACCTTTGTCTCACATAGGACTTGGGTGTTTCCCACTCAGTGAATGGTGTCACCCAGTTACATAGTCACCCAAACCAGAACAACACATCATCCCATATCTCCTATATGTTCTTAACCACTCAGACCAATTCATACACAAATATTTCCAGGTCAATGTTCAGTACTTTGTTTCTTTAACTTTTTATTGATTTTTTTATGAGTTTCACATCATGCACCCCAGTCCAGCTTATCTCCCCATGACCACCTATCCAGCACTCTTCCTGCTAGGCCACCCAATGCTGCCATTAGCAGGAGGCAGTCAGTTCTCCTGTTCTCATGCCCTTGAGGCCTGTTCACTTACACCTACACCTCCAGAGCCAGCTCCATTGTGCTGCCCAGTCAAGGTACTGGCCCCACTCTCCCAAGTACTGTACCATGTGAGAGGTTAACCCAGCTCTCCCACTCTCATACCCTTGGGACTGGCTCACCCATGCCTTTGCCTCTAGGGCCAGCTCCACCACATTGGCTAGACAAGGTGCAGGGCCTGCTCTACCAAGTGCTGCCACTGGTGAGAGATGAGGTCAACTCTCCAGAGTACTACATTCAGGGAGGGGCAGGGCAGGTATGCACAGCTCCTGGACATTCATGTGTCTCCCAGCAACTGCCATGACCAGGGACATCTCTATATTCTCTAGTGGCAATTTGACCCACAGACATTGATACCGACCCCTACTGCCACACAACCATTGACTCAGATATGGCCTGCAGCAGCAGCAAGGGCTGGGACCTCATCATGATCTCACATGGTGGGGCTGGCCACTAACAACAGGCTATTTTTCTCTACCCTCAAGTCTCCAGTTCCATTTTTCTTCATAATAATCAACCTGCTTCATTTCTCTTTCTTTCCCATCTGACCATCATATACTTGCACACTGTGATGGCTCTCACTGTAGGCAGGACACATGTCTGGTGGGCTCCTGGGTGACATCCTCCATCTGTGAGGTGTGTCATGGGGGAGAGTGGGTGTCTATGGCCCTCCTGTGCTGTGCACTGGAGAGTAGGTTTGTGGGTGGCATGGTAGTCCACAGATCTCTGCCTGTCTTCCTCCTCCTGCATTACACACCCTGGGCTTGATTTGGTTTTTATGAGTCCTAGACACAAGATAGCTTTGGCTACCAAGCAACATGGCTTCAAGCTAGAATGAACAAAGAACTGCCATCTGCTCTTGACTGATGTAAAAACATCACCACTAACAAGGTGTCTCTTTGCCCATTGCAGCAGGGGAGGGGGTGGCATTCAACTGTTCTCAAGTCTTTCTATGTCATTTGGTTTCCCATCTCTTTGTCCCCTCTATAGCTCACCTTTTAGCTGGTTGTAGCTTCCCCTGGCTTCCAGGTCCTGTCTTCTATCCTGCAGCTGGTGATGGATGCATTTTCTAATCATATTGCTTTTCTTCAATTTCTCCTCATGGACTACAAGAAAAAGATCTGAACTCCTCGGCATCACTGCTACTCAACACATTTGGCCTCTGCTCCCTTCCCGCTCATCTTTTCCATCCTCGGCTCAAGTCCATCATGGAGCTTTTGGGGGTCTTTTGCTGTTTCCAAAGGTTGCCATGTATTCTGTTCTCTTCACACTTTTGTAAGTGCACTTTCTTTTTGCCCAGGAGACTGGGCTACCCTCCTTCCCTGGGTGTCCACACACTACCATTTCTAAGAGGCTAAGTCTTCCTGGTTTGAGGTAGCCTTCCATTTAAAAGATATGCTTTTTGTATAGATTCTGAGCTTGGTGGGAGATCTCATGCTTCACATTCTTGGGGGTGTAACAATATTTTCCAGTTTCTTACCCCCTGAGACCTACACTTCATTGGATATAGCACACATACACTTATGTATTAAAACATTTACTCTTTGATATTTGAAATGAAGCTGTGGACTATATGGTCTACAATAATTCTAATTCTAATTCTAAAATATCAGGATGGTCTCTCTGGTTTATTGGGCTGTGAGGGGCCAGGGTATCACCTATTGGGTTACAAGAGCTGAAGATGCTGAGAGATTATGAGACAATTTCACTCAGTCAAAAATAGCTACACAATTGCTTTACCTTCTTTTATATTCAGTGTTTAGACACTATCTCCAGTGAAAATTATTAAGATATTTTCCTTTGGGAAATGACTTAACTGTTTTATATTCATTTTCCACTCCTGGCTTCTTAGAATAATGGAGACAGCAAGATACAATAATTAAATAATGTTACTTCCTTAAATCCACTTGCTTCAGTTTATAATCCCATTCCTGACATACAATGGCAAATGACTTTCCTACAGTGACTCCTCCCTGATGTGTTAATGAATCTTCCTGCTCACAAGACCCATGCTACCGCAAGGATTATTAACTCTTTGGAGGAGGCAAGAGTTAAGCAGTTATGGGGTCTGCCATCTGTGTGATCAGAGAGCCAAGATTAGTTGTGGGATTTTATGGACAATAGTATATCCCTTATGGAGTAGTGTATCCACTGTCTACTCCTGGGTTACTTTGGTATTAGGGGTAATCTAAATATGAATGAGGTCTAGCCTTGACCCTAGAGAACTTGTTGATTAGAGGAGAGTAAAAGAGAAGGGATGACATGTGACAGAGGAAAGCAAGCCCAGGAGTGAGAATGCAGAAGTCCTGTGGCCAGTTCATCTGGACATACTGTAGAAGGTCTCTAGAAAGTGATGGCGAACATTTTAAGACGAGGCCTAAATAATAAATAGTAACTTTCCCAAACTGAAAAGAAAGCAGAATCAGAGGACTAGGGGAGTGAGGAAGGACGTTGTAAACGGAGAGAAGATAGCACCAGAAGCCTCTAGTTCCTCAGCACCTCTCTCTGAGGAATGACGGTAGGTATGATAATGAGAAAATTAAAGAAAGAAGCAGAGCCATACCCTGACGGTCTTCCCAAGACAAAGAATCACACGGTGTCAGGCGTCTGGAAACCTTCTTATTTCTGAATGCTAAGGTAATCTGGTGCTTGGCAATTTATGGGCCTAAGTTGTCACCAAAGCAAGACAACAGACATAGAGGCATAGAAGATGGTGAGGAATTCTGAGGCTGCCTCTACCCATTTCCAAATGCCAGGTAGCTGGCTACTCTTCTTCCCTTTTCTGTTCAGTTCTTTGGGAAAAAATATGTAGTGACTGTGTGAGTAGAAAGTTATTAAAGCACCACACTGAGAAGATTTACTTGAATTCTGAAGGCAATAGGAAGCCATTGAAGTTTATTAAGCATGGAAGTAACCCAGTTTATGTAGCATCTTAGAAAGGTCAGATTGAAGGAGCAATGAAGAGCAAAACTCATTTGAAAGCAGATGAAAGGTAAGAGAGCTAGAGAAGATGCTGTTGTCATGGTACCAAGAACATCTGCAAGGAGTGGGAAGTCGGGCAGACAACCACATCTGGGACCTGCACAAGATGGTAGAGGGTGAACCAGAGAGGAACGAGCTTCAGCCCTCAGTGCTTGGGAGCTGTCTGCCCAGCCTGTCTCTTCAGCCTTGTTACCAAGTTCACCTCCCTCTTTTCTCTAAAATTCTGTCCTTGGTATTTTTTTTTTTAAAAAACCAGGCTATCCAGTTTAAAACCTGCTCCCGATGTAAGCTCCCCTGACTCCATCCTCAGCCTGCTTTCTCCCTGTTTGACCTGCTTCAGAGACCAGGATGACCTTATTCAACATCCCAAGCTAGAGGCCTGCATTTCTCCCTCCGTTGTTGATATACAACTAACCTGTGAGTTCTGTCAAGTTTGTTTCCTAATTACTTCCGTTCTTCTCTGCCATCAGGCATCCCTTCTTACCTCTGGCATGGGCTTCTGCCAAGAATTCCTAGATATTTTGCCTTCCTGCTTCCCAGGGTACCACAGCAACTTATCCAAAATGCAGGGCCTGGCTGTGTGCATCCAGAACCTTCTTTACTCCCAAAGAGAGGCCAGGCCTTTTGGCACTCTCTGTGAAGCTCCAGGCTCTGCCCAGCTCTGTGGTAGTTAGTAGCCCTTGCCACGTGTCCCACTACAACCCTGAACTCTACAACCCTGAACTCACAGGCCTTCTTTCCAAATCGCCTTGTGTATTAACACATTTACAGTGTTGCCTGTGTTGGCTCTTTCTGAGCTTTTCTTCTGTCTGTCATCTTGGTCTTTACCAAATTAGTTTCTACCCTGATCCACCTCCCACCCCCAACCCCCACTCCCACCCCTACCCCACCTTTTAAAGGGAAATTGGGAATCAAATTCTCCCAATGCTTTGTCTAACATGGGTGATAACTTTCCTCTTTGGTCTAGCAAGCAGCTCCTGGTTTCCTCTCATAGCATCTCCCCCTGCGTTAGAACTGCCATTTGTCACTCCTTCCTTCCTCTGGGTGTCTGCTCCTACAGGCAAAGATTCCCTCGGGTTTACTTCTGTGCAGCACAGACCACTGGGGTTGGCTCAGACTTAATAAGCACGCAAAGTGTATTTGTTGAAGAAATGAGTGAAATGATAGTAATGTGTGCCAAGGGCTTCTTATAGACCCAGCTGTGCTTAAGTGATCTCCTTGGCTCTGCACGCATCCCCGTCGGGGAAGTGTTATTCTTAGCATCCTCCTTTGTAGCTGAGGAAGTGGTGAGGCTTACTGTGTGTTAAGAGTCAGAATTCAATCCTAAACATATCCACTCTGGAGCCTCAGCTCTAGATCACGCATGAGTTTGCCCATTGTGACAGCAGAGGTGGCTGCGACTTCAGGGACTCTAGCTCTGTGGAGCAATTACCTCTGGAAATAAACGATGATGAATTCTGAGATTGCAAGGCTCCCTCTGCTTGGCTGTCAATAATCCATTGTTGTTTTAACTCCTCTTTTTCAGATTACAAGCCTGCTGTCCATCCAGACCACTGAGTTTCAAGACTGAAAACTGTCTCAGCTTTCCTCTCCCTTCTGCCTCTGGGCATTTGACCTGCCCTTCCTCACCCCCATTTCACTGTAGCTTGCTATGTCAGATTTACTTGGTCGATTCACAAAGGTCTATTCACTCCATATTGGGTATCAGCGACAGACTTGCAAAACAATTCCATTCAAGTCTAGTTTGACAAAACAATGAGTTTAATTAGGGTTGCTTACCTGAGTGTAGGTGAAGGGTAGCCTGCAAAAGTATTGGCTACATCACTGAAGAAAATATTTCTCTCATAGCTGTAACCACGGGGTTTTCCACCTGCACCCCAGATCCCAAATAATGACTCAGAGGTTAATGTTATTAATAAATGCCCGGGCCATAGGCTAGGCTTGTTTTCAGATTCACTTGTTGGCTTGTAACTTACATTAACCCATTTATACTATTCTATGTCTGCCACATGGCTAGTTACCACTTCTCAGTTTTATATGTGTGACTTCCTCTGAGTCTGGGTGGGGAATCCCCTGCCTCCTGTCTGACTATCTCCCACAGTTCTGCTCTTTCTTTTTGCTGGATGTCCCACTTTCTAATCCTGCCTTAGCTTACTAGCCTCAGCTTTTTATTGACAGGTGATGCTTCCACACAGTACATAAGAGATTATCCATACATCTAACAATGGTTAACTGCCTATACATCCTCCAGGAGGTATGGGGCCTTGAGAGCTTCCCCTATGACTGGGCCATCTCACGTATCCTTCAGATAATCATGGCTGCTGAGAGTTCATGAGAGTCCATTTCATACCTGGTGGCAGCACCTGCAGCATGCCACCCCTGAAGCACCTATGGTGTGGCCGCTCTTAAATGCTGCATGAATAATAAATAGTTCTCACACCCTAGGGGCTGAAGCCTCCTGAAACTCAACCCTGTGCTGACATTTGAGAATCCTTGTCCACAGTAAACTCTTTCTCTTCTCTTTCTAGAGCCAGCATTTGCCAGCTGACTTAGGGCCTGGGAAGTGATGGTAACTTTGTACAACTCAAGCATGGGACCTAGCAAGAAGCTCCAAAAGTACTTGCTGCCTGTAACTGAGAGTCATCCTGCAGCCGGGGCCCTGTGATCTGCTGCCAGCTTTCTGAGGGACACACCAGCCATTGCCAGGGGATTCTGTATAAGCCATGCTCAATCTCTGGCTCCCAAAGCCCAGCTGGGGTAAGCTCTTCATAAACGCCAAGCATTAACTTACAAAAGTAAATTATCACATTGGCAGTGTTGTTTCTACCAAAAGTACTTTGTGTGTGTGTGTGTGTGTGTGTGTGTGTGTGTGTGTATCTGTGTGTGGCAAGAATGAATGGTGAATCTTTCAAAGCTAAACTTTTCATGAAGGTCAAAATACTTTGGGAGAGGGCTCTGTGCATATCAGCTTGTAAGATTGAACTACCAGTAGATAATTAATCACTTACCTATTGCTTCCCATGAAAACACTTGTAATATGTGTAATAACTTCTCCTTAATTTTGAATTTCCTTTGAAAAGCAGGAGCCTTCCAAGATCCAAGAAGAGGAAAGATTTCCTACATATGTCATCTTACCCCCCTCTGGAGGGACCTGCTGTCTTTTCTTTGTTAGATAGACGAAGAGGCCAGCTGCCCACAATGCTGATCTGTGTTCTTAAATGTGTTTCCAAGCTACCAAATGGCACAGGAATGGCCCTGAATACAAGGCCAGGCCACAGTTCCAGAGTTGGGAGGGTGGTGAACAGGGAACTTGGCAAAGTGCTTCCTGATGGACTTGGCCAGGCTGACAAGGCACAGAGAACTCTGCCAGGCCAGGCCATGGGCACAGGACAAATGGCAGTGTTCATCAGCTTGCAAATCACAGCATGCTAGAAGGACAGAAGCACAGAATAGATTTCAGACTTCCTGCCACCAAGTGCTAGTGTGCAAATGGCCAAATAAGATACTTCCTCAAGCATGGCCAGCATCTGGCTTGTTTAATTCCGAGTTTCCTGTCCAGCCTACAGACTGCAGCTTGGCTATAATTCCCATATTATTTTTTTTCTGGGTTGTCAGGTTTACAGGAGGTATCTCTGTGCTCTGTTCCATTTGGTCATGTTTCATTGGTCAGAACTCCCAAATTTATTTTCTTTGCAGAAAACTATTTCCATGCTCCTTCATGGCATTTCTATTTCAGGTTTATCAGAAGTGAAAATTCTGTACTCCTTTCAATCCATTGCTCTTTCATGAGAGCACACAGCCTGCTTTATTTAATCTTATGACAGATAATGGATCCCAAGTTCTCTTTTTGGCTGAGGCATCTCAATCTAACAGAGGTTAAAGTAATCTGAAGGGCGGAGTCTTGGTGCAGACTGAATCTGGTCATCTGGTCACCTGATAGATGCTCTCTATGCCTTTCCATTCACTCTGTTCTCACTTCCCCTGGCAGCCACTCCCATCTTGTCTGTGCAAATGCTCTACCTGGAAATAAGGCCAGAGTTTAAGCAGAATTGCAAGCTTCAAACTGGTACGGTGCTTTAGACAGTTCCAGATTTATAAGATCATTTCCCCAAAACTCCTGTTTTGTGTCACAATGACAGGAACATGGAGACTTTACTCTCAGGAGTAAGTCAATGATGGAGTCACAGTGTTCGGCTCTTTGCTGGGTTGAATGCTAACCTGGCAGGAGAAGATGTAGGATGTGTATCTGAGATGCCATATCTGACAGACCTGTGTTTTGCTCTCATGGCACTATATACCTGCACATGGAGTCTGACTGTTCTTGGTGGTATTGTAAGAGCTGCTTATCAGGGACTCTGGTTAATGGTTATTCTACTTAACTCAAACTGTTAGGCAAAGCCGTGCCCACTTCTCACACACTGGTTATATGTAGAGTCTGAGTCTGGGTGTCAGCCCCTCAAGTCTGGAATAATGAACTAGGATGTGAAACACTCTTTCTCTGAGCTAACTTGAGCTACCAAACAAGGGTTCTGGGGTCTCTGAATGGATGGGCAGTTGTTGCCTCTAAAATATCATCTGGCTGTACATGCTTTGGGGAGGCCTGTCTAGGTTGGAAGTCTCTTCCAGAACTGGGGGTACAACAAGGCATCACAGCTGTGGAAACACACGGGCAGGATCTGTTAGATTTGGGCAAGTGACAAACAGAGACTAAATCAGGCACATGCCCACGCTTGCTCCCTGACCTGAGAGTGACAAATGAGGCCTCTGAGAGACTGAGTTTTGGGCAGATTTTACCAGTGTCTCCACATCTGTGCCCTGCAGAGCTACCCCACAGTTGTCTCGAATACCCTTCAAGATATATTTGGAAGAAAGGTTTTGATCTGCCCATCTGTCATGTTTATGATCATTCACTGTGCAACTTCCTCAGTGTCTCATTCTACTGAGTCCTAGAAAAATATGGACCCATAGGGAGAAGCAGAGATACCCCATCCATCATCCTATTCCCTTGGGTTACTAGCTTCATCAGTACCTAGAGGAACCATGTACCCTGGCCTGTGGGACTGGCTATGCAAGGAGGCACTTGGGTAGGGGAGGGATGGCTGGCCTTGGTAGCCTTTATTTTTGTCTTTTCTGTGTAGTATGCTCTTGGAAACCCTTGACAGGTCATCACAGCCAGCACCATGGTGACCTTAGGTGATGGCATTCTCCTAAATCATGATATTTTAAAGCTTTTCACTAATGTCCCTATGGGTAGCAGCTGTCACCATCCAGGAATAGTTAACCAAGAGTTTACTTCACATTCCTGGATAACTCTGGGAAAATTGAACATAAAGTAGTGGACAGCCCTACATACCAGAGACACGTGGGCTGCATTGCTCCAGCCAGAGGACACCTCCACTTACAGTCTTCAGTAGGGCGATGTGGTGTCATCCCTCTTTAGTCTCAATTCTCCTTCTGAGATATGGTATCTTGACAGACGACAGTCTTCTTCCATGGACAATAATGTACTTTCCAATCTTCGGGATGCTTGGTATCCAATTGTCATTATCGAAACTCACCAAAATTTCCCAGTCTCTTCAATATACAGACTAGTGGGGGGGGGAGAAGAGGGGAGAGAGAGAGAGAGAGAGAGAGAGAGAGAGAGAACACATGACAGTAGGTATGTTGTATTCTAGGAGTAGTTAAGTATCATGTAACAGTAAATAAAAGTGAGGAGATTTGAGGTCTTTGACTGATCTTTCCTTCCATTCCTAGGAGGCAAACTATGTGTCACCGATCTCCTATGTGACTGCTTAGCTCACAGATAGAAGATCCATGTAATCAAAGTAATGCATTTTTACAAGAGATGTGGCATCTGTAACAGCAAACCTTATTCTTTAATGTCTCTTCTGTCACTGTCTCTCCTGCCTGCCCACCTATGCTCTGCCACGATGGCCTCTAAAATATCATCTGGAGGCTGTCCATGCTTTAGAAAAGACTGTCTAGGTCGGAAGTCTCTTCCAAACCTGGGAGACAACAACAGAACACAGCTGTGGACACACAGGGGCGGGATCTGTTAGACATGGGAAAGTGACAAACAGAGTGGGAACCCAGTGGGAAAGATATTTGAATGCTATTTTTTAAAAAAATGGTCATTAACTAAAATATGTCATTGCCTACAACAGTGTGACACCTAATAGTAAGTGCTCTCCACAGCACAAATGACAAGCTGGGAGTGTTTATGACTGTCCTGTCTGGAACCTGCATCCAGGAATGGAGATAACTGTGGCTTTGAGAACAGCCAGCAAGCAAGCTTTCACTAAAACAACAGCCAGATAAAAAAATTCTCTCAAGTGCTGTGGTGGTAGAGAATAGCAGGGACTATTAGGAGGTGTGGCCATGTTGGAGTGGGTGTGGCCATGTTGGAGTAGGTGTGGCCATGTTGGAGTAGGTGTGGCCATGTTGGAGTAGGTGTAGCCTTGTTGGAGGACATGTGTCACTGGGGGAGGGGCCTTGAGGTTTCATAAGCTCAAGCCAGACCAAGTGGCACATTGTCTCTTTCTCTTGCCTATGGATCCAGATGTAGAACTCTTAGCTACCTCTCCAGCATCATGTTTGCCTGCATGCCACCATGCTTCCCACCATGATGATGACAGACTAAACCTCTGAACTATAAGCCAGCCCCATTGAAATGTTTTGCCTTTGTCATGGGGTCTCTTCACAGCAACGAAAACCCTAACTTAAACAAAGGCTAGCTACATGTCTGGCTTGTGCTAGACACTGGAGATAAAGAAGAAAAGATTTAGCTCTTGCCTTCGGGGTGCTTAAGCTCTGCAGGTGGAATTTATCTTGACTTTTGCCATAATTATTTTTATGGTTTGCTTTGTAGATTTCATACATATGCCTTAATTTATAATATAAATTACTGCTGCCTACGTTACAACTAACATAACCAGAATGATCCTGCATTGGTTGTGTTAGTCTTCTCTTGCTCACTGCTACCTGCATTGGTAAAAGTGTGGCTGTGGCTGATTTTCTTTGCTCTATTGCATTCCACCGAGCGAAGATGTCACAGCTGATTTACTCCTCCTGTAGCTGGCATTTGGGGAGCACTTCTCGGTTAACAATTACTGGTAATACCTCTGTAAGCACTGTTCTGCATACCTTTTGACCCATAGGCATAAGAGATATTTTAGGAGTGGTACTGACGGGTCACTAAATATGCACCTTAAGTTTTACTACACAGAAAATTGTCAAAGAATTGTAGCCATTTCCATTCCCATAAATAAAGTCTGATGTAATCAGACTTGATTATAGACATCCTGATGGTCCTTCTCATTGTAAGTTATGTCTACAATCATCTAAGAAACTCGACTTTAGTCACTTATGTATGTTACACACAACCTTTTCTCACAGTGGCTCCCTTCTTAACTCTTCTTTATGCTACTAGATAAACACATATTTTAAATATAATGCAGTCACAGCTATTGATATTTTCCTTTTATAGTTAGTTCTTATTTTTAAAAGACCTCCTTTCCTTATCATTTACAGATTATCATTACCACTGAGCTAAGTCTTCTTCTGCCCCTTTTCATCTTTTATTTTATTTGAGATAGTGTTTCAGTAAGTTATGTAGGCTGGCCTTGACCTCACTCTGCAGTCCAGGCATCCTTGAACTTGCTATCACCTTTCCTCACAAGCCTGGGCCACCAAACACAGCTTTATATAAGTTTTTAAAAACATGCTTAGAATATTACCATGAGAATATTTTGGGCTTTTTGTTTCTTCTCTTATAGCTATGAGCACATTTTAGACCAGCTTATAAAAGTCTACAAAACAAGCAACAAACCATTGTTGATTCTTATTGGAATAGCACTGAATTAACATGTATGTTTTGGAGAAATCACGTCTTTACAACAAATACTTTTACAACTATTTTAGCTGTTTTAAAATATCTTTTGATAGTGTTTTATAATGTCTTCTGGGGATGTCTCATTCATATATTCCTATTTATTTCATATTTTCAATGCTTAAACTTAAAATTTTGGTTTATAATCCCCCGTGGCTAGGTGCATGATCAGTCTTCCTTGGGCTCTTCCTGCTTCTAACACTCTGTCTTCAGACACTTTCTACATGCATGTGCATCGTAGAATCTGCAAGCAATCCATTCTTGCTCCTGCCTTTTCCTAGTCCTTACGCCTTTCTCTTCTCTCTTTTTCTGAGTCATGCTTATTAATCAAGTCCTCCAGCTTGAGGCTGAGTCCAAATGCAAAGAAGAACATCTTCTCCTTAGTCTGGGTCACACAAGAACAACCTAGACCACTTTACCATTCAAAATGATACTTAATAAACGATTAATAATCAGAAATGAATAATACATGCCATGTGTTTATACCAAAGATGTATATAGATACTTCTATGTGGTAACATCTAGTCATCATGATAACATCTAGTCATCATGTAAGGGTAAGGAAACATCCATCTATCCATAGTTTCTTGAAATGTTAAAAATCATAAATATATATTGGATTTTAAAACACCTACCTGCATCTTCTAAATCAGCATTCCATTTATTTCTTTAAATGTGTTAATATGGTGAATTATATTACTCTATTTCTTAAAATTAAATGAACTTTGCATTTCTGAAAGAAGCTCTAATTTCCAACACTCCGTTCAGTCAGCTTGGTCACATTTTTTGTGGGGAGAGGAGCATGGAGTGTTTCAGCCATGTTCATGAGTGGGCTGGCCCTGCAATTTGACTTTTGCTCTACTGTCCTTGTCAAATTAGGTCATCAAGACTTTGAAAATTCATATTAATTTGGAGTTATTCTTATTTTTTCTATTTTCCAGACATTTTTATATCAAACTGAAATGATCAGTTCCCTGGAAGTTCAATATGGCATTCAATTTTCTCCATCTGAGCTCAAATATTAAAATCATCAGATCGATTCCTATATTATTAGAACATTCTTAATAACGTGTATTGTACTTTAATGGACTGTCTTTTTATAGTGACAATTTTTTTTAAATTGCCATTATCTTCTCAGTTCTGAAAGTGACAAGTGTCAAGGCTGGCTTGATGGACACTTCTTTTCATGTGTGGCTTATGGAAACTCGCTGTTTTATTTCTCCCACTGGCCAGAAACTATTTTCTTTTACTTTCTCTCTCCCTTCCTTCTGTCCCTTACACACATGCAAACACAGACATGACTACATCTTTTTGTGAACCATGGAGAGTTGGTTGTAGATGTGCTGATTTTCACCCTTAGGTACGTGTTGATAAGTGTGTCCCTAAAGCCACGCTCGGGCATTGCTCATCAGCACAACTCTGTAACCTAATTACAGCCTGGGATCACATGTGCCTCATGCTCCAACTGTCACAGGCTTGGCAGTGCGCTGTTGTCATCACAGACGCAGGTGCCAAGGACGTGGCCCTTGCCTGCTGTGCTTTCCATGTCTCCTCCCTTTCCTCCATACCAGAAGGATCTCCAGGCTTGCCAAATATGTTAAATAATTTCAACATTTGAAGATGATCTTCAGTTTTCTTAGGATTTATTTGTTTCATCAGAGTTTAAAATTTTATTAGCATACATTATTCATAAAATCCGCTTATTATCTTTTAATTATCTTCAGCTCACTTGGGTTTGTACTTCTTTTCATTCCTAGGAGTGCTAATGTGTATTTTATTCCCTTTTTATAGATTAATTGTGGCAGAATTTTGACTAATTCAATATTTTCAAAGCACCATCTTCAGTATTATTAATCTTTTGTTTCCTTTTTATCACTGATTTATCTTATAATTTTCATTATTCTTTTCATTTTACGTGTTCATGGCATTCTTATAGTATTCTTTTTTGACCTTTGATGTTGAATGCTAAACCCATTAAATGTAAATTAAGAAATATTTTCTAATGTACAAATTAGGCTATACTTTTTCTCTAAGCACTAGTTTATTAATAACTTAATTAATATAGTATGTTTATTATCTTCAGTATAGAAATATAGTATGTCTATATACATAAATGTGTTATTGAATTTTGTAGTTCAGGTTTTAGTTTGTGCGTTTTACATTTTTATGTGTGTCTGCATGTGAGTTTGTGCACATGTGAGTACAGTTTTCCACAGAGACCAGAGAAGGATGTTAGATTCCCTGGACATGTAATTACAGACTAGTTGGGAGCCATCTGATATGAGTGCTAGAAACCAAACTCATCTCTTCTGATTATGAGCTTTGATTATGTGGCTTTAAGCCATCTCTCCAGACACTAAATTGTATGTTTGAATAAAATGTTTAATATTATTTATCATCTTTTTAAAATTAGCAGAGAGCTAGTGGTGTTTGGTTCTGGTGTTTTCACGCGCATTGCTGGGCGAGGCTCACACTCTCCTGTGCGGTCAGCCTTTGTCTTTCTTTGCTTCTCTCTCTTGCCAGTCCCTTTTCTCCTCGTTCTACCTCATGTCTCTTTTTATATTAAAATCTAGATTCAGCAAATGAGAGAAAACTTGCAATATTTGTCTTTCTGAGTCTGCTTTATTGCATGTAACGTAATAATCTCTGGCTCCATCCATTTGACATAATTTCATTTATACTGACAGCTGAATAAAACTCTATCATGTGCATATATCACATTTCCTTTTTCTCTTACCATAAAGCTGCCTTCGTAAATGTATGTGATATACTTTGAACAAATTCCTTCCACATCCTGGTCCCCACCTCCATCACACCTGCCAAATGCCCATTAGTCACATTTCCTTCCCATACACAATTTTATTTCTCCTTTCAGGCCATCTGTAAACATATGGCTTTACACAGATATGTACAGCATAGATCACACATACAAAAGAGCACAAGATATTTGCCTTTGAGATGGAGTGGTTTTCACGGTGTGATGATCTTCTGCTTGTGCACATTTTACAGCATATGTTCACTTTATGTATAGGTGAAAATGTCATTATGTATATAAACCACATTTTCCTTTTCCATTCACCCATTGATGGACGTCTAGGCTGATTCTGCACCTTGGCTATGGTGGACAGTGCTGCAGGAAACACAGGTAGGCAAATATCTCTTTGGTGTGCTGACTTGGCTTAACAGTATTTGTGGTTACTTTCACCTCACATCTTCAATAACATCTGTCGTTTGTTGGTGTGAGATTAACCACTCTGGGATGAAACCTAAGTTTCAATTTGTATTTCTCTGATGGTGATGGGTGGGGAACTTTTCTTCCTATGTTAATTGACCGGTTGTTTTTCTTTGTTCAATTTATTTGCCTACATATTGCTCAGATGATTTGGTGTTTATTTTTTCCTGCTCTTTATATGTTCTAGATGCTAACTCCTTTTTCTATTCTGATTTTCTATTCTCTAGGTTGTCTGCCACTTTGTTACTTTGCTGGGTGAAGGCTTTATTTATTTTCTTTCTTTTTGTATTTTCCAATTGGAATGTTACTTTAAGGCTCTACTTTCTTGGTCGTCATATCTTCAATGTCTCCCTTTACAGTGGATTCAATGGATTCCTGTTGCAGGATTTTCCCTGTCCAATTACATGAGGGCAACAGGAGCTCTGTGATTGGACAGGGAACAGGGAGGTGGAGCTAAGAGTTGCGTAGGAGAGAGTGTCTTAGCTGGAAGAGATAGCGCCACCGATTATCATAAAGGTTAAAAGTTTGGAATAAGTTGTCTAATCTAGGTGGGCAGCTTTTATCCTTATCAATTGGCTCAGAAATTATTGTATTGGCACCTTGTAAATTGTGTTTCATTGACACATAAATCTGATTGGTTAACTATATGCTTAAGAGTTTTAATTCTACCGGGCAATTGGGTGTTGAGATGGCTGACCGTGGGGCTTCATTGTGTGGGCCTGGCAGCAGAGATCCACCAAGGGACTCAGCTCCGGAGAGTTGGCGGGCTGAGAGCGTGAGATCACCCGGCTCACCTATTGCCGGGACGAGGGCAGGAACGTGCAGGCTCTCTATTAATATTTCCCACTACAGACTCCTTACATATTTTAGCAGGTTATAACACCTCCATCCAATTTTCATCCCTTGCTTTGGCCTTGAACCACAGGGAACAGTCATTCCAGCCTTCATTATCAGCCAGCATTTTCCCCAGAACCTTCTGAGTTCTAAGACTTTATAACGCTCTGACTGTAGCCTTTCCTTAGATTCTGGAGAGAAGATTCCAGCAGGTTCCAGAAGCACTACACAGAGTCATTCTCTACCGGCTGTTGAGGCAAGTTTTGTTTTCTCTGGTGATGTTTGCATCTGAGCCCTAGAAAAGGTGTAAATTCTCCCGTGGGCACTATATACGTAACCAACCCAAAGGATATTTGTTGTCTCTCATGTATGCTATATCTATATGATATCTTTGGCTTTTATTCTACTTCCTGATAATCAGTGTCTATATTAATTTCCTTGTTGAATCTGTGATTCTCAACATTTCTGGAACATTCTTAGAAATGTTATGTTTTTATATTGTATGTACTGCTATTTCTCATGTTCTAGAATTCCACTAATTCAGGATTCTTCCTTCATCTTCCCTGTACTGACTCTCTTATGTATCTTTTAATTCTCATCATCTTGGCCTGAATGATGGATATTTATTGGAGTCTATTTTTTTAATGGAAAGCATTGTTTTTCTCAGCTATATAAGATTTGCTGATTAGTTTGTCCATTTGGGGATTTTTATTTCAACAAATATTTTTATTTCTAAAGTTCTTTTTTGGTCAGTGTAAATGTGCATGTGTGTGTCTGTGTGTGTGTCTGTGTGTATGTGTGCACACACATGCATGCATATGTGTAAGGCAGAGAATAACCTTGGGTGACATTCTTCAGGAATCTTCCACCTTTTGTTTAAGACAGGGTTTCCCATTAGCCTAGAACTTCACAAGATGAGCTAGACCAGATGGCCGGTAAAATCTATCGCTGTCTCCTGTCTTGCCTTGCTAACTTGTTCCAAGCGTTAGTCAGCATACCTGGTTTGTGATCTGGGTTCTGGGGATCTGAACTCAGGGCATCAGGCTTGCAAGATACAGCTTAACCAAATGAGCTATCTCCGTCAGGGCTGTTTATTTTTTTTAGTGATATTTCTGGTTGTTTATTAGTGGCCCTTTGTTTTTCTGATTTTTCAAACTTGTATTTCTTTGGATATATATAATTTTTTAAAAGTATTTAAATTTTAACTCTCCAGATTCCATTATCTGGTGGTTTTGTGGTCTGTTGTTCCTGCTGTTTGCTAGTCAGGTCTATGTAATTAGTTTTTAAATCCATGGTAATTAATCAACCTCACACAGCACCTGGGTCAGATCTAAAGACCCATGTGAGGTTTTATTCCTTGCAGGGCTTCAACTTTTTTATTTTAGCGTGCCCAAGAAACATTGATAAACATGCATGCACGCATGCACACACAAACGTGCTTGCTTGGAAGGACTCTTTATAGATGAATGTTCAAGGGAGCTGCTTCTTTATCGGCCCAGGATGAGGTTGAAACAGACTGGTGTCTCTGAGGGAGTGTAGCCTCATCAGTGTCTGTCTAAAGCTGTAATTTTAGTGTAGGATCAGGCTTTAGGTTGTGGACTGGTGAAATAAAAGATGCACAGGCTGGCAAAATCCTGTCCATTACCAGATTTTACCACATTCTGGCCCTTATGGAAACCTTTTTCTCCACTCAGCCAAATGGTTCAGACTGTTCTATTTTGTCTGGTTTGTATATCTCTGCCTATTCTACTGCTGAAACTGGAAAGCTTGTACCTTGTCATGCTGACTTTGATTTTTTTTCCCATTTGATGTGAGAAGCTGTACTCACTGTTAACTGTTGTGTAACATTCCTTTCAGCAAACCTGTCACAGCCAAGCTCACCTTCTGTTGAAGGCATTTGCACTTTTCCTGATAACTATGGAAAATGTTCAATGAACGTTACATGTTTGTTTTTAATAAAACATGCCATAACGTGATGTCATGGGCACAATTTTGTCTTCTCTAAAGTAGTGTGAGACCTAAAGTAGCACCACTAACTCCATTTTGTTTTTCAGACACCATTTTGAGCCAAGTGAAGGGCCTGGGAAACTGAACTTTTTAACTGCAGGTGCAGAGTGTTCCAGGAAAGTCCCCACCCGATCAGTTGGGCCAAATGTTCCAGGAAACTGCAAGGGCCAAACCGCAACTAGCCTAATCTTGCAAGAGCCAAACTGCAACAACTGGCCTAATCTTGCTTAAACTTTATGTATCAGCTTTGTGCCAGCATGGAAACTCCCCAACTGCCCATTTGTGGTTTTTGCCTTTAAAAACCCCTCTCACCGGAGCTCGAGATCACCATTTTGTGGTGGTCCAAGCTTGAGCTTGCAGTAAACGCCCTCTTGCTTGTGCATTGGAGTCGAGTCCTGGTCGTCTTTTGGGGTCTCACGATTTGGGTACAACAGTAGCATCCCAGAATGTGACCTTATTTGGAAGCCATCACTGGGTATGTAGTTTAAGGTCGGTGAGGTCAGTGGTGTATGAGGGGCGCCTAAGTCCACTAGTGTGATTGGTGCTCTTATAAGTTGGCCATGCTGAAGCCCATTAGATGGAGAGAACAAATTTATGAAGGTGAGGGGCTGGCAAGACTGCCACACAAGCCAACAGACATCTGGGGCACCCAGAATGGGAAGAAGCCAGGGGATCCCTAAAGACTTCAAAGAGCATGGTCCAACCATCACCTGGACTGAGAATTCCCAGCCTACAGCACCATGGCAGAATTTGTCTAGCACTGTTGACCAGGCAGTGTCTGGCTCTTTTTCACAACTGTCCTGTGACACTAATATGCTAGTGCTCAATCAGCTTTAGGAGCATTTATTATGTGATATTCTCTAAATGTGGTTCCAGGGTATTCTTAATAACTGTGCCTGAATATTCCCAGAGTTCCCCATTCTCACCCTGGACACTGATTAAACCTTTATCGCTTTTCCAGTTTGGCAAGTGTGAAATGATATGTTCAGGTTTTGAATTTCCATTTCCCTAATGACTTGTGATATTTAGCACCCTTTTTATTGTCTATTTGCTATTTAGATCTTGATATTAAAAGTAAATTTTTCTTATACCCTAATTGTTACTCTTCTTCCTTAAGGATTCCTAGAGTTCCTCATAAATTCTCAGACCAATTCTCAGTCACAGTTGTAGATACTAATTTCCACCCAGGGGTGTCATGTTTCACTTTATTTTTAGTGTCAAAATGAACTCTTAATCGCAATGTCCTGAACATACCAACATTCTCCTCAATAATTCATGTATTTTGCTGCTTGTTTAAGAAATTCTTCCCCATCTTTATTATAAAAACGTTCGTCTAAAATTTCCTCTAAGATTTACACTTAAGCCTCCCTCCCGTCTGGTTTCTTCCGTTTACCACTGATTACGTAGTTCACGTCCCTCCCTTGACATCTGAGCATTCATTACCACTCTATGTATGTCTCGTGTAATTCTCTGCTGTTATGCTTCATCTCTCCATCCACCATTCAGCAACATCACAGGATCTTAGCTACTATTCTTCATTTTCCAACTGTACGTCAGCCGTGAGGCTGGGAAACAGCAGCCCTTCTCCCTTCTGAGATGCAGGCAGGGTATTATCTCTCACTGCCTCTGCTGCGTCCACTGTAAGTTCTGCTGGATTCTGTTTGCACCACCTTTCAGTTCTAAATGTGTCTGGTTTTGATTTTAGTTTCCCTGTGAATTTTTAACCCCTTGCAAGTGTCCCTCCCCAATTCCAAAATGTGCCAATAACTTAAAAGAATATTTTTTTGTTATTGTGCTTCAGTAAAATGGTATTAAAATACCGTCAACAGGATATTTGATTAGTTGCGATTTCTTGGGGCTTGCCTTGTGGGTGTTCAACTGGTGTTTGGTAATGGAGTCATATCTCCTCCAATAGCTAATTCCTACATTAAAGTTCGTCACTAGAGAGAAGTTACAACCACGGTGTTCCAATTGATTCCCTCTGGCCTTACTAACTGGTATTGGTTTGACCCACAGATTGCAAAAATTGTACAATGATGCTTATTATGGCTCTTTCAATTGGGTTTTTGATGATGTATTTTTGTTTTATTCATTTTGGGATTTTGTTATTAAGTATATGGGAAGCATAGAACTATTCTGTCTTCTCAATAAATTGAACATTTTAGCTTTGTATAGTAATTATCACTTCTAATACATTGTTGCCTTAAATTCTATTTTATCTAGAAATGAAATGTAGCACTTACATGAAATGTAGTTATGAAATTTTAACTTTTCTGTGTACTTTAGGTTATAAATATGTCACCTATAAACAGCTTAAAGCAGCATAAAATATGCTTCTAATTTCTATAATTAACACCCGAGTTTAATTATTTTCTATTTAATAATAGTGCATTTGAGTGTATCACTTCAATGTATTTTGTTCTAATATGTCTTCTCTGTGTGTGCTTTCATAAAAATATTTTGTAATTTTTATTTATGTGCATGAACACACATGCATGTGCTTGTGCAGGTGCCTCTGATGGCCACAAGAGGGTGTTAGGTGCCTTGGAGCTGGAGTTACAGGTGGGCTGTGAGCCTCTGATATGGGTACTGGGAAGGAAATGCTTGATGCTCTGTAAGAGCAACAGTCACTCTTACCCTCAGAGCCATCTCACCAGCTCCTGCATGCTTTATCTCTTCTAGTAAATAGTTCTCAACCTGTGGGTCGTGACCCCCAAACGACCCTTTTACAGGGTCACCTAACACTATCAGAAAATACAGATATTTATGTTACAGTTCACAACAGAAGGAAAATTACAGTTGTGACACAGCAGCCAAAATACTGTTGTTGTTAAGGGTCACCACAAGATGAGGAACTGCTTTAAAAAGTCATAGCATTAGGAAGGCTGAGAACCACTGATTTATTGGCTAAATGATGCTTTCTTCTATGTTCCTTTTCTCGGTAAGTTTTTGCAAGCTGAGAAATTTGTTCTCTATCTTTTTAATTCTTCACCCTCAATTTTTAAAATTACATTTAGTTATTTGTTTATTTAGTGTGTGTGTGTGTGTGTGTGTGTGTGTGTGTGTGTGTGTGTACACGATTGGCTCACATGCTATGAGACACACCTGTGGAGGCCAGACAGCCTATTTTCTTCTTCTACCACGTAAGTGCTGGGTATCAAATTCATGGCATCAGGCTTGGCAGCAAGTGCCTTTACCCACTGAGCCTTTCACTGGCCCAGTCTCACAACTTTGATAAGAACACTTTTATGAACAGCGCTGACAATGATCTGTGTTTATGCTTTTGGACAATACGTGGAAGTTAGAACACTCTATTATGAGCCCTTTGTTCGACTTTCCCCACTGTTGTTTGTCTAGTATTTTGCTGTTGCTGCATACACACTTTACCTAAAGCATGCATTATCTTGACGATTATTTTTATATTATTTTAGATCTTGTTCTGATCTCTTAACACAGTATCTTCAGTAACAGTTCATTGTGACATTTCTTTCTATACAGTCGGGAGGCTGTAAATTAGCACTGGGTATCTGAAAAATCTTTATTACAATTACTCTTTAACAAAAATTTGACTATTAGATAACTTATTAATTGTGGACCTGTTCAAGCACTTTGATGATATAAGTATCTAATCAGTTTTAAAGATTTAAAAGAAGCCTTTGCTTGCACACTACAAGCAGTCCCGTTCATGTATATGAAATAGATTGTATAAATCCTCAACATTCTTCACCATTGTGTAGCAGCCTTTTGAGCATGCCTTGCCCCCCACCCCACCATTCTTTCTAGGCAGCTGCAGGGTTAAATCTTCAGATCCATTTAAAGGAAATGCATTGAGGTTGGACTTTAGTAGCCTTTTTAAGAGCATTTGTTCTCCAACTCTAAATCAAAAGAGAAAAAAGTCTCTTTGTCAGCAATGATGTTAGCTTCCGGTGTTAAGCTACTCCTGGGTGAGAGCAGGAACGGAGCCGCACAGATCCATTTGGGCACGCCATCAAGATTATAGCCTTCTTCAATTCCTCCACTGGTGGCCACCCACCATTCATCATGTACCATCCACTCCACAGTGCTTTCAACCGTCCCAGATGTTACAGAACGTTGTGGGAAGGTGATATAACACATCCTTCCCCTTTGGACACATGATTCACTGCTCATAACCATGCCAACCTGGAAAAGAAATTCTTAAATATTGAGAAATTGAAAGACATAAAAATTTAAAATTACTTCGGTGAAATGGTTTCCTCAGAGCACTCTTGCAGGCCAGCTTGTCAGCCTCAGCCAGGGCTTGAAGAGCCTCTTTCTCTGAGCTAGGGAAGAAAATATATGTTCGTGGCCTCACTCCCTTGTGAGTAGAACGCAAGTCCTGACTCCCAGCACAGTCAGCCCCAGGCATCTTAAGCATCAGTGTTTGTATATTTATGACTTTGTTTTCTACCAAAACTCAAGAGAACTAGAGTCTAGCTCAGACCACGACCTCAAACCAGTAATGCAACATTTTTACTTCAATTTCTCTAAGTAGAAAATGAAAGCACTGCTCACTCACATTGCCCACTCTTCAAAAACGCTGCCCTCTCCGTGCTCCCCAGCCCCCCATGGAAGAATCTGTCACCGTCACACTCAAACTGCATGGAAATAGAAATTCTAGACATTTGTAAGAACAATGTCCACTCTAGCGGATTTGCAACAGACTGTTAGGAATACAGTAAAAATAACGAGTAATAGAGAAAAACAAAGTAGAGGCAAAACATTTTTTTTTCATTCATCCATTCACGGAATGGCATCTCGTTCCTGTGTTCTGGTATGTGAGTCTCTCCTCTCCTCCAGTGTGATTTCTGATAGGATAATACTGGAGACTAATGAAGAAAGTAACAACCGTGAGTAAACTCAGAACAAAAGGACTGACAAGGAGTGTTTCAAATGTTTCAAAGAGCAGATGCTTAGGGAGTACCTGGGTGGCCTCCCGACAGGTGGAGGAGTGATGGGGAGGGCAGAGGTTTTGATTGGTGGCAGGGCTGAGTGGATTTGGTGGGGAGCAGAGAGAGAGAGATGCTGTGGTGGGTGGCTTCCTTTGCTGGACTGTGGTACCAAAGCATTAGACTGAAGTACATTAACAATTCACATTGCAACCATTCTGGTCACCAGGAATCTGAGGTCAACCTATCTTCAGGCTTGGCTTCTTCTGAGACCTCACTGGCTTGACAGTGGAGACTTCTCTGTCTTCCTGTGGTCTCCTCTCTTTTATATGTGAGTACAGCTTTTCTTATAAGAGTCCAGTCAAATTTGCATCAGTTCTCACCTAGGGGCCCCATCCACTTGTTCACTTATTATAAGACCCTGTTTTTAAAGACACCTTCTGAAGTGCTGAGGATTAAGACTTCAACATACAAATGTGAGGTGCGCAGTCTAAGCCACAGCGGTAGATGATGTAATGTGAGCAAAGGCGTAGCAGGATTGATCTGGTCTTTACTGGTAAACAGTGAAGATACCAGTTTAGTGGGTGGAGAGCCCTTGTAATGGAGTCCATGTTGTGTGGGGTCAGTATCGGGTTATCAGTGGACGTAGAAGACAGCCTGGCCAAAGTCTTGTGCTTCAGACACAAAACTTGGGTTTTCTGCTTATAAGCATAAACAGGGCCTTGGAGGATGGAGGAGTGTCTGGGCAGTAAAGAAAAGTAGATTTTGATGGTGGAGATGCTGGTTATATGCAAGTCCAGTGTGAGAGGAAGATAACTTGTGACAGGAGACTCATTCCAAGCCCTTAGGGGTAAAGGAAGAAAGTAAGAAGGAGTCAGTGTCCCCAGGGAAGGACAGCCCATGCTGACAGACATAAGGGAGAGATGCTGGACTCCTACACGGGGATGTAAGGGACCTGACAGTCACCACCCTGCAAAACTTGTACTGGGATTATAGTGTGTCAAATCAAGGCCCCATATCTACCTTGTGTCTGTCCAAACCCGTGTCTGACCACATCTACAGCTACGGAGAGGGAGCAAGCATTGCCCCACTTAGTTAGAAAAACATTAAAGCCAGACACATACATCTCACTACAAATCTCAGCCCCTACATTTGTAGAAGGTACCGCAAGCTGCAGGGCTTTGGGACTGTCCAGACTAGGAATGAAGAAATGACAGACACATGCAGAACAGCTAGGCTTGGGTGGGTTGTATGCTCTGATGGGGAAGCACCACCAGCCTAGAAGAAGGTTTATTAGATACTGACGAAAAAGTTCACTTTATTGTATACACCTGAATGAGGATGCAAGTTAGCTAATCTTAGTAAGGTATCAGTCCCAGGCTGCAATCATCCTGGTGGAGGAAGCAGTGGCTGATGGTTTTTGCATACATTATCTACATTTGTGTTCTGACCAAGGGATGACCTGTCCACTTCCCTGAGCCTGGTCTGGGGAAAGTCTTGCCATTGCCATGGATCTGAAGCATGGGTCCTTGACATAACATTGATCGTGTCAAAAATACACATTCACTCAGGACTTCATGGACTGCCCACAAGAAGGTCCCTTAATGCCCTGGAGCAGGTCACTTGATACCTTTAAGCTTTAGTTTTCCTAGATGTCTAACAGAAATAAGAAACCTCTTTTTCAGTCTTTTGCTGGTTTCAGGAGATAGAGTATACTGTGCCTACTTCATAAAGGATGGGTTCCTTTCATATCCCTTAATGGAGCAGAACTCTGGAATGACAGGCTGCCTAGATTTAGGTACTTAGATTTCAGCACACCCAAAGTGCTCAGACAGGTGGGGCAGGCTGGTGCTACCATGACAACACTGGCAAGGTTGGTGCTGCTGGGGTTAGTGTGGTTCCATCTGTGCCCACACCCATCTACACTTTACCTGTATAGAGACACCACATGATAAACTAAGAATCAGTTTAAGCTATCTGCAACCTGTGTGACACTGAGTGTCCACTGAAACTATCAATGGTTCGATTTATTGTGCCCCTCACATAGGGCAGAAAGAGAATTTAGCTGATTGGTTTTCATTTAGCTCTGAAAGAAACCAGGCTTCCATGGTCTCCAAAGGAAACTGAAGTACAAATGGTAAGGAGCTTTCTCAGGAGATACCCAGAGGAAAACCATGGCTGAACTGTGGTTAAATCCCCAGCCTAAGTGTAGAAGGATGTCACCAAGCTCCATTGGTTCCATCTTTATAAACCAACTCGATTGCTTTGCTCTGCAAGTCTCAACATTTGAGGGGGTGGGTACTTACACTTTACTTAACCAACACATTTCCTTCCTTTTAGTCCTTATTGTGGGGAAAATGGGAATAAATAAGTTATTCTTGATTTATATTAAACCACCCCAAACCTTAATGGCGGATGTAGTAGTTTGAATAGGCTTGGCCCCTATACACTTGTGTGTTTGAATGCTTGGCTCCCAGGGAGTGTCACTATTAGGAAATGTGTCCTTGTTAGAATAGGTGGGCCTTATTGGAGGAAATGTGTCACTGTGGTGGTGGGAATTGGGGGCTCCTGGTGCTCAAGCTCTGCTCTGTGTGAGAGAGATGGATGGGCATCTCCTTCTGGCTGCCTTTGGATCGAGATGCAGAACTCTCAGCTCCTTCTCTCGTCCCATGTCTGCTTGGACCCTGCCATGCTTCCTGCCATGATGACAATGGACTGAACCTCTGAAACTGTCAGCCAGTTCCAATTAAATGTTGTCCCTTATAAGAGTTGCCTGGGTCATGGTGTCTCTTCACAGAAATAAAAGCCTAACTAAGACAGCATATACAACCAAAGGTTGTACTCCTGAATTCTGTGGCCAGGAGTTGAGTCAAGACCTAGTATAAGTAAAATGATTTCATTGCATAGTACCAGGGCTACATCTGGGAAGATAAATGTCTGAAGAAGAGTTGGATTCTGGGCATGGGCTGGTTTCACAGCTAGCAAGTAGATTATCTAGGATTCTAGAATGACTCAAATGTCTGACTTAGCTCAGACCATCAATCTTACTAACGGAGCCTTCCATGCAGCCTTCAGTGCTCTCATGTAGTGGTCTCAGGACTTCCGTGTAAGAAGCTGAAGTCATACACAGGTATTCTAGCAAACAAGGCAGAAGCTATTGTGATTGGCACTGAGAAGTCACCTAATGTCACTGATGCTGAAGTCAGCGCTCAGATTCAAAGAGAGAATACAGAAATTCTGTCTCACAAAGGAAGAAATGTCACTGAGTTTTATGGCTGTTTTCACAGAGACTACCCCAGTGTGTGTGTGTGTGTGTGTGTGTGTATCTCCAAGAAGAATATAGGACATTATTTAGGAATAATTTCTCACTCTAATAAATGACATGATTTTTTTCTTTTCTTTTCTTTCTTTGTTTCTGATTAGGACATTAAGACTGAACTGGTAGGACTTGACCTGACTGGGTAACTGGGATGAAGAAAGGACAGACACACAGACAGACACATATACAGAAAAGCTGGGATCAGGTGGGCCACATGCACTCTGATGGAGTGGCATTGACAACTATTCAACAACCTAGAACCTCAGTGTGCTATGTGGAGCACAGGGGGAGAAGTTATCTGGTCTCTGTAGCAGGTGTCTGTAGTCTGCACTCTCTGGCTATAGACATCTGGAGGAGGAAGCTGCAGCTGCTAGATTGTTCACACACTGGCAACTCAGACTAGAGGAGAAGGCTTTGCCCTCCTTCTGAGGCTCCTTTTGCCCATTGGGGAGGGGTAGGCTTTGCCATTCCCATGAATCTGAGGTATTAGGTCCTTGACATGGTGTGCCCATGTCAATAATATACACTCTCTTAGGACTTCATCCTCTCTTTACACATTTACCCAAGGTTTCCTAGCAACTACCACCCCTTGCATAAAACCAACCAACCAATCAACTAAGCAACCAATCATCCACCTAACCAAAGCATCCATCCAACCAACCAACCAACCAACCAACCAACCAACCAACCAAATTCCTATTGTATCAGTAGCATCTGTCTTTGTATCAGGTTTTCAGAGCAATGTAGAAAATTCAGGGATACATTTAATTGCTCTTGGGCCATAGAGACTCTGTTTTACCTGCAGAGATGGTGTTGGTGAAACATCTGCAATTCTAGTTTTTTGAGCACCAGTTTTCCACCTGTCTTAGTTAGAGTTTCTATTGCTGCAACAACAAAAAAAAGCAAGTTGGGGAGAAAGGGTTTATTAGTGTTACACATCACCAACGGAAGTCAGAACAGGGACTCAAGCAAGGCAGGAACCTGGAAACAGGAACTGATGCAGAGCCCATGGAGGGATGCTGCTTACTTGCTTGCTTCTTTTGGCTTGCTCAGCCTGCTTTCTTATAAAGGACCATCAGAGATGGTACCACCCACAAATGGGCTGGGCCCTCTCCATTGATCCCTAATTGAGAAAATGCCTTAAACTGAATCCTATGGAGGCATTTCCTCAATGATGGGTCCCTCCTCTCTGATGACTCTAGCTTGCACCACCTTGATACAATACCAGCCAGCACATCACCCCTTTCTTCAGCCTTAAGTACTTTTAATTGAGTTAAACATGGGTAATGTAGAAAGTTTTCATTTAATTTTCTTTTTTTAAAAAAATAAGCTTCCATAAGTAGGTATACTTTCTTTATTTTCTTCATTTATTCAGCTTAAGTTATTCAAGGGCTATGTTTTGGGGCTTAATTGGGTAAAACATTAATGACCCTGTGAAAATGATCGAGAACAGCTGTGTTTATGTGAGATCTGTTCCCGTGAGATTCTATTTTCTGGAGCAGGGGAGACACTTATTTGTTAAAACTATTGACCCAGATGAGTTGCTGGAGATTTGTTATTGCCTTGCAGGTGGGGCCCTGGATTAGGTTTATAGCAGCCAAAGCCTCTAGCTAATGAAATTTTAAGCGAGGCCTTTAAAGGAACAAGAGCAAGTCAAGGATAAAGAGTGTACCCCAACAAACTCAGAGCAGTGAATCACCTCTTTGGTGATAATTGGTTACTTAAATGGTCATTACTTAGAAGTGATGAAGGATGACGATTTAAAAAGTCAAGCCCCAAAGCTATCTTTTCTGATCTGATCCAGTTCTTTCATTGCTTATATTTCCCCTGTGCCTCTCCCCGAATCCATCACATATGGGGAAAAGATAGAATGTAGAATTAGGCAGATGTGAATTGATATTCTGCTCAATTATATGAATGTTGATACGTTATTCAAACTTTGGGAGGTAGAAATCCGATCACAATAAAGTAGAAATTCTCTGACTCAAGCAAGCCAAATCATGGTTTGACGGGCATTTCAGAACCTTGGAAAGTAGATGAAGATGGAGACATTTTTGCATTTATTAAACATTGACCATGTGCAGCATATTGAGTGTCTCATATCCATTTTTCACTTCTTGTAATGACCTCAGTGACTTAATGGAACAACCATTTATATCTTTTAATTATCAACTAGGCAGTTCTGATGTTTGCCCAGCTTGGCTGATCTTACCTGAGTTTGCTCATGTATCTGGGGTCAACGTGTGGGTCATTTGTGCTGACCAGGATAAAGTAGCATTAGCTGTCTGGGACAGCTCAGCTATGTCGTGTAGACCAACATCTCTGACTCTCCTGCAGGTTTAACTTGAGTTTCTTCTTAGGATAGGCAGGAGTCGGGGGGTGGGGTGGGGTGGGGGGGAACCAAACCAAACAATCAAGAATGCTACTGTTCAGGTCAAAGCAAACCACACAGCCAAGCTAAGATTTGGAGTGAGAAAGCACCACAGCTCCAGAGAGGCATGACTAAACAGAGGCTAACGCAGACCTTGATCTAGCAAATGTTCTCGCCCTCCTTCACTAGGAGAAAAGATGGATGATGGCTATGCTGTGCCTGTTGGGAAGCTCCCTACCCCTACTGTGTTTCTCTGTGCTCTCCTTTCCTGGTCATTTCCTGCTTGGGGATGTTTTATAATTAATTCTATGTTCTACTTCTCATTATTTGGTCTGAATTTGAAACTTCATGTCAAATATTTGGTACCAGTTGACTTTAACAACAGTTAGCATAAAGACCTCCAGGGATGGTGTTTAGTCAGTAAGGAGGTTCTTATTTGAATAAACAAGGGGAGTAAATATCAGCTGAATAGGAAAGAACACAATCAGCACAAAGGAAAGAAAATGAGTTGATTTTCTCATTTACTGACTTCTCTGACTTTGCACGGTCAGCATCCACCTCTGCAGGCCGTTCTTTCTGGATTATGACTTTAAAATCTGAGAAGGGTGAGGTCTTGATGTTGGCCTGGTACTTGGTTGCTCTTTACCTTGGGTGAAGGAGTGACCTTACTTTGCCAAGCTCCCATTTCCTCCAGAAACAAGAACAATAGCACAGGTGTTGCTTCCTGGACTAAAGAGGACCTGCAGGCAAAGAGCTTAGCCTGGGCTGAGCCCCATGCAGCCGCCAGGATTTGCAGCTGTTCACAAGAACCTCTTGGTGTCTCAAATGTTTTAGTCTGTTTCCACCACCACAGGGCTCCCAGTGTACTGCCAGGACCACACAGGGAGGCTGGGCAGCAGAAGGCTCTTAATGTATTTTATGGCTTGGTTGAGTACCCCAAACTATACTTATTAATTATGAGATGCTGTTCAGTCAGTGTTGCAATATACATATCTGGCTAATTGATTTGTACAGGCTCGCATCGAGCAACATAAAGAATGTGCAGGACCATAACGTGGGGACCTTAACTGCCCATCCCCTTTGGCTTCTCTGAGAAGGACAAAGGCCTTGTGTTCTTCGTTGCCTAACCTGGCATCCACAATTGGTTAGTGCTCAGGAAATGTCTTGAACGAACGACAAACGAAAGGATAATTTTGTTGGTTTCTGTGTTTTTCTACTTACCTCATTTCTCAACTACTTATGACCCTTAGATCGTGAGAAAATAGCACATCTATGGGAATACAGCCAGTGATTTATTCTGAGCCATTAGTTGATTTTGCTGGGAACCTTCTTGATCCCTTGGAAGCCAGAGGGTGGTTCAGACTGTGGAGAACGATATGAACCTCACCTCCAGGGACAGTGTTCCCTGGCTTGAGATTTTAGAAGGCATGACACCAAATGACATGCTCTTTACCTAGGTAGTGACAATGTAAAGGTGGTAACTTCTGAAGGGGGAAGTTTAAATGTGGTTCCCACTGCAGACTGAAGGTTGCCTTTTCTGACTTTAGCTAGTCTCTTTGACTCCAGCTGTGGTTGTCCTTGCTTCACTGAGATGGCACAGAGTCCGGAAATTGCTACGCAGGTCCTAAGCGATCTCTGCCCTACAACTCCTAGAGGCACTGGCATTTTGCAGCTCTAGCGAGTGCCTGGCGCCCTCCCCAGACCAGGCGGCATAGAGCGTCCATCCCTAGACCATAACCAAGGGCAGGGCCCGCAGAGACACAATCCTGGCCACTTCGCAGGGTGGTCGGTTCAAAGGGCGCATCAAGGTGGGGTCGCCTGCATCTCTACAGAAGGTCCTCAAGCCGCTGGTGATCACTTGCTGGTGGTGCTTGCTGTGCCTTGCGGCTGCAGTTTGGAGAGCCGCAGGGGGGACGCCAGGCCCTAAGGCTCCCCTGGAGCCTCCCGCAAGAGTCTCTCCCGGAGCCGGCGCCTGATCGAGAGGGATCACGAGAGCGAGTGGCATAGGGGATGGCAGAGGAAAGTTGGGGGCCGGAGCTGCGAGGCGGGGGAGCGCGCAACCTCGCGCCAATGTCCGCGTCTCATGAATATGCACGAGCCACCTCCCTCCCTCCGTGACGTCACGGGCCGTCCCGGGGTGAGCGCCGGAGCCGCTCCGGGTCCTCGCCAGTGAGTGCTGCTGTTGCCGGCGAGCGAGCGGCGCGGCGAAGGGCAGCGGAGGCGGCGGGTGAGGGCGGCGGCGGCTCCTGAAGCGCACCCGGCAGCTACAGCGAGGCGACGCGGCAGGCACCGGCGGGCAGAAGCGGACACCGGCAGGAGAGGCCGGTGCGGGTAGTAGGCGGCGGCGGCTGCTCGGTGGCGGCTCAGGCGGCGAGGATGCTGCCGGGGAGGCTGTGCTTGGTGCCGCTCCTGCTGGCGCTGGGCGTAGGGAGCGGCGGCGGCAGCGGCGACGGCAGGGACAGCCGGCGGCGCCGCCTCCTCGCGGCGAAAGGTGGGTGCTGGGGAAGTTTGTTCCTCTTCAGGAAGGAGGCAGGGCGGGCTCGAGGGTGCAGACCTCGGACTTACGCGTGCAACACCCACCCTTTCTTGTGGCAGCTTCGGCTTCTGCGCGCACGGTCCTCGAAGTCAGCCCCCTAAGCTGTGGCCCCAAGAGGTTCTCCTGCCCAACCTCTGGGCGGGGTCCAGGCGCCCAGGAGAAGAGAGGTCTATGGAGTACAGAGAACTTTGGGGGGCCCTGTGTGCTGGGGTGGGAGCATCGCGGACTTGGCTCAGGGATACCTGGAGCGAGGCAAGACATGGGCGCTGTAGCGGGGGTGGGGGGCGGGTGGTGGGTGAAGCAGGTGTCAGTCTGCTCCTGCTTTGGGGCCAAGAACCAGAGGTTTCTTCAAAGGAGCGAGACGAGCTGGCCTGGCACTCCAGATTGGGGATGGCGTGGGAACTTGTAGGCTCTTGAAAGCCTTGCCTGCACCCCAGCGCTCCGCAAGCTCCGCAGCGCGGGCTCTGGCTCCCCAGGGAACGCACGCCCTCAAGATGGGCACAGTCCAGAAGAAGCGCGGGATGTGATGGTTCCTACTGCGGTTCACACTCCGCTTTTCTCCATCCGAGCCTCCGAGCCCAGAGCTTCTCTCTGGTCTTTCTAATTGATCTTGACCTCTCTAATCCTCCAAGATTCTCCTGGACACTGGCGGTACTGGGGGAACAGCCGGCAAGCCCCAGACTTTGACAGCTGACTGGGAGCGCTGGGAGAAGCGCAGGTTGGGGAACCTGCATCTGGAGGGCGGGTCTGAAACAGAAGGTCACGCGGTAGCCGGTAGCTGAAGGCTGTGGAGCATCTTAGGAGTCAAATTGGGGTGGATGATGGTGGGCTCAAGGAGGCTGTAGCTGATTGCAGGATGGAGCGCTTGGCTTAGGTGGTAACTTGTTGATTCCCTGCGCTGTTGACAAGGAGGGCGTTCTTTTGGTTTCTGCCAGGTGAACGGGGGATATGAGGTCCTTGGTGTTCTGTGTGGTGATATTTTGAAGACAGAGTTTTTGTCCTCGTTGGAAAAAGATTCACAAGTAGAGACAGCTTGATTTAGAGGCTTGCTAGGTGAGCCTGGATGGATCGCCCAGCAGCCTGGATCTCTCTGGAGACAGGGAATTGGAGAAGCAGGCTGTTCCATTTGCCTTGTCTGGACTTAGCTGCCTCTCCTGTCATTTGCAAGTGATGAATTTGGGAAGAGAGGTATTCCTATTCTTTTGAATCTATTAATTTCTGGTGACATAATCTGGAAAAGATTTTATGCACAAGTGTCCTTCTAAGATTCTCCTCTTCTCATTCCTTAACAAGGAATATCTTTCCTTTTTTTTCTTGAGAAGACAGAAAAATGAATCATGAAAATGTCTTTTTAAAAGTGTTATGGTAAAAGGTTGTCCGTATGAGGGGACCAATGTGACATGCTGTAGTTCTGGTGAAAGTAAGGATAAACCGAATGTCCAAACGGTCTGTTCTTCCAGTGTGGGCACTCTGGTAGACAGGTAGACTTCATTTTTCCGAGGTCGTCTGTCACATTGTTGCAGAGTAAGTGGCATATTTATAAGAGGGCAGGGAGCTCTCGGTGAGCAAGGACTAGGGAAGGAGTAATTTGGGAAGGGAGCTCCGTGTGTAACACATTGCGAGTTTGCTGAGAATGGGAAATGAGAGGAGGGAGAATGGAAATCAACAACAAGTGCAAACTTTCACAGATCTAGATTAGGTGAATAATTGTGTATAAAATAATCTAAATCTGTAATTTTCTTCACTTAGAATATATCCGTTTCACGTTTAAAGCCATTTGTCATTCTACTGTAAAAGTTTATTGGCCATGAGAAAGGGAGTTACTCTGGATTCTCCTTGTCTTTCCCCTTCAAACCACAAGGGGGCTGCAAAGAGCACCTTTTACCATTTATTTATTTATTTATTTATTTATTCATTTATTTATTTATTTAGAAACAAGTAATATTCGGTCACAACAGACATATTTATTATAACAGTTTATTTAACATTTACAGGGCAGACTTTATTTTAATGCACTTGAAGTTTACATTTCTAAGTCATATAATCCCTGAGGACTATTTGGGAGGAACAATAAAACTGAGTTTTGGATGTAACACACACTGCCTCTGATAGCGCTCTTTTTAAGGCTTCTATCATTTCTGTTCCCATCATTAAAAAGGAGATGACTCGGGAGGGCCTGTTGGAGAGACTGAACAGAGGGAGAGCTTTCTTTCTCAGTACACGTCTGAGTTCACAGGTAGAAAGAAGACAACTGGGAGTATGCATGAAGCTGCTTGAGTTGTGCACACACACCCTCTGGACGACTGTTTACAAGTGCTCTCCTGGTCTTGGACTCCTGTGAGATGGTGCATCTCTACAGGAATGTGCTCTGCCTTTGTATTTCTTACTTCTTGCTGCAGGGGACGTAGAAACTAATTCCTGACAACTGCTGGGGTTTTCCACCTAATGCTGAGCTTTCAGTGCAACCATGTTCCAGAAGCAGACATAATAAAGTAGCCGGGCAGTTAAAACTGCTTCTTCCCCTTCCAATGCCTAGGCCACACATAAAAAACAAACCCCTCCTGGATTCCTTAAAATGACCAGGTTATATACACGTGTAGCTTGATCAGTGCTTGGAAAGTGAAAGGTACAACATATCCGAGAAAGATGATGAACTCCAGACAGTCACCTGAAGATTTATGTTAAATTTAATAAAATGCCACTGGTCTTACAACCTCAAGGGCTCAGTATACATTCTCTTTCTAGGTGCCAGACTCCAGGCCTAGAGATCATTCAGTACAGCCCTTGAGTATAGATCATCAGTTACTACTGACTCACCTGGTGAGCAAGTATGTAAGCAGGTCTGTGTGTGAGATGGGAATCAGAATTTGCTTGTACCTCTGGGAGCCAGTGTTCTGGCTCAAGGAAGCAGCCCTATTCTTTCATCCACAGACTGGAAACCACCCTTGAATACTGCACAAAATTATACATTGCATCACCTGTCCTAAAGGGTGATGTGCACTCCTGCAGGGAATTGTCCTCAATCATCTTGAGCAAGTAGCACGTAGCTCTTAAATGGTCCATAAAGTTGCATCTCTAGTTGAAACACAAGGGCCCAAACATTTCTCAGCGTTGAACTAGAGTATACTCTGACCTACAATTATTCCTAGTCACTCTGGTCTTATGGTTAGAAGGTCTTCCTCTCTATTCTCGTTATTACCCAAGTGTGGTCACATGTGGGCGTGGTCTTCTTTAGGAACTTTTCTGGGATGGCCCCTCTCAGAAAGTCAGACCTCTGCCTCAGGCATGCTGATGTCTCCAGACTGATCTGTGGATGTTCAGGGCTTCTCTGTATTGCTTGGGCTGGCCTGGAGTTGGGTGACGAGCAGCCAGTTGTGTTTGGCTTAGCGTACACACCTCATGCAATCCTGAATGGTATTCTTTTTTTGACATAGATATTTTAGATTTTTCTCCTGTCCTGTAAAGTAAAATTTGAGTGTAGCTGCCAGAGAAATTTGACTTTGAATCTTGGCCCAGTTATTCTCTCATTAGATGATATTAGGCAAATGATTTAACCCTTTGAGCCTCGTTTTCCACATCTATAAAGTGAGAAAACAGAGCTATGTCTTGAAAGTTGGTTGTCATAACAGTATTCAGAAAGCTCTGTTTCAGATGGTGGACACTGAATATACAAGAACTTTGATTGTCAATCCTCAAACACCTAGTTATAGTAGTATCCAAGACTTGGCGAAACTCCCCCTTGTCTGACTTCTTTGAAATTGAATAGCTTTGTCTAATCAGCTAAACCTCAGTTCTTTCAGTGTCTCTGTCTTTTAGTTCTCTTTGTATGAGGACTGTGCACGTATGAGCAAATACCACATATACATACAAACACGTGTGCACACATACACACATTTGATGTCAGTTGTGAAACCTCCTGCATCCTTTACTGCTCTATGAATGTCTTTGTAACTACTTTTTAATGGCCAGCCTGAAACTTAATGCAGAGCGAGCAGAGAGTAAGGTTGGGGAGCATGTTATACACATATAAATAAGCAAGTGTATCTCCATGTGCAAGCACCAGAGATGTGGGAGGCTCTGGTTCCTGGGGGAGTAACTCATGTGGTGTGGTTTGGCTTATAAAAACAGATCATCAGCCAGGTTGCTGCTTCCCTCCCAGCTTGCAGTCCTAGACAGCAGATAAGTGTTCCTTTTCATCAATGGCATGCCCAGCATCTGAGATGATTTGTACTTACAGGGATGAGGGTGACCCAAACTATGATGACCAAAAGACAGCTTGAGACTCATTATCACATTCTTCTTTATTACTCAGCCCAGCACTAATTGAACCCTGTGGAAATGGTTCCATCGGAAAATTAAGTTTGTAAGAAAGACCACTGGGAGGCCTTGGAAACCAGTGAACTGAAGCCACTGGCACTCTGCAGAGCAGAGGATGGAGCTGTGGAGATGACACAGATAGGAGGTCAGAAAGATGCCAATGATGGGAGTTAGAATTATCCATATATGCTGTGGGCTTTGTTATTTAGCCTGATCACCAAGCGCAGTTTCTGGGCCTCCATTTTTTTTCTCTCTGAGAAGAATCAAGACAATAACACAAACTCCAAAACAAGAGGTAGATTGTTCTTGGAGCCTCCAAAGACCTGTAAGGGAGGAAGAAATTGACAAGGCTAGAAGTCAGGGAAGCTTTATGGAGAAAATGAGAGGAGTCTTGATGGGTAAGTAGAGACTGGGTGAGTAAATAGCAGTGGGTATAGGACAGTAAAGGCAAAGTAGTAGGAAGGCCCTTGGTTGGTGGACGGACAATGGTGAAGAGCAAGCTCACACAGTACTGACTCCTCATCCAGGCTCCGGAACTGATAGAATAGTGTGTGCTTATTGAAAGCATGCTACCTTTCTGAGGCTATCTTAAAGCACTTGTCACAATTTGACCCTCATACGAACTGTAGGAGCAAAGATCAGAAGCTCCAAGAAGGATTTGAACTTGTTCAAGGTCTCACAGAGGCAGCAGGACTGAAATTCCTGACCCAGAACAGTATGGCCAGCACAGATTCCCTGCCCCTGTAGTCTCACTTAGCAGAGAGATTTGATGAAGGAGGCCCTGAGGGAGGTCAGAGAGGCTCCATGGGACCTAAAGGTAATGCCGTTCTGAGAAGTCTTTAAAATTGCTGCAGGAGTCTGCTTTAGTGGAAAGGCTCACTCTCAGCCCTCTTTCTTGATTTGGAGTGAGCCTGGTTTGTCTCCTTTTCCTGAAGCCTCCCCTCTAGCTTACTGTGTCTCGACTCAAGCAGAGAAGGCAGCTAGCTGGTTCCTGGACCACTCCCTGCAACAACTGTCTTTAAGAAGGACCCGTGCTTTTCTTTAAAGAGCCCTAGAGTTTCTAATGTGCATGGCATTCCATTGTATGCCTCTGCTTCTCCTGATGATCAGCTCTCCGGTGGGGGCTTTGCTCTCCCACGTTTCACCTCCTCCTTGTTTTCTCCCCATTCAAAGTGCATGCCATCTTCCTGTTTCCATAGAAGACTGTGACCGTAGATCTCTAAAGGGAAATGTGTTGGCTGCTCATCCCGTTGAGACTGTTGCTAAGCACTATGTTCAAGAGTGTGCCTCTCAGAGCACTTGAAAGTCCTCCAAGACTCAGCCATGCACCTCAAAGCTACTTACTGAGTTTGGCCTGGCCTTTTCCCTATCAACTCACAGGTTCTGTTTCATAGGGGTTTAAAATTCCCAAATGAATCAGGACATTAGCCACACGCTAAAATGTGTGAATGAGTCAGACCTCAATGATGCCACCTTAAATTGGACTTGGAGTCTACAGACACTTCCTCACTGTGTCTGAGAATGTTTAATCAGCTAAAACTATGACTTACTTCTTTGGAGTTGTTGCAGCAAATCGTCATGTGAAAATTGCCAATTTGAAAATAAAAGCACATCACTTCTGTGCCTTTTGCCACTCTCCTCGGTATCTGTTTTATTATGAGGTTAAATAAATGTGTAGCCTTCACTTAATGCTGAACAGAAAACCACAGTGGGGTGTTAGGGAAAGACTTTGGTTTTTAGTTCTCATAGTCTGGATTCCCCAATGAGCTGGGAGGGTCTCTGGGCTCAGAGCCTCTGGGCATCTGGTTTTCTGTAGGTAGGAAGGATATCCATGGTGCCCATTTCCTCTACCTCGAAAGTTCCAGGTTTCCAGATAGATAGCTCTGCATGTCCTTTGAAAGGATAAAGTAACTAAGGAAATTAAGTGATCATATTTAAGAAATTTGTTTTGAGACTTTGGGACTCCAACCCCCCAAACAAAGCCTTAGATCTTTCTCCCTTCATCTTCTCTTGTAGACTCAGTTAATTATATTTTCTGAAGTTTGAATTTAGCGAGGAGTCCCTCTCCGGTTCTTATATGTATGTGCCACAATGCTGACGGTCCCCATGGTCATACATTGAACACAGCTGTGTCAAGCCCAGAATTTTCAATAAAATACCAGCAAAAATTGTTAATATTATGTCAAGCATTTTTCCAATTTTCATGGATAAGTGCATTGCAGCAAATTAATTAAAACAGATAAATGTTAATCTAATGCATGTCTCCTTGTAATTAATGAACTATAACCATTACAGGAGCATTTGATTTATTATCTTAATTTATAAAATGTTGAGTTTTCCTATAAAGTTAGATATAGTAATTGGAGAAGCTGACCCATATATAGCATTAGGAAAAATAATCACATTTCTATAAATTAATCACTCTCTAAAAGGATATAGTTCATTAACACCAGGAACTCAAAGTGTTAGATGTAAATTAGATTAACCTTTTTAGTGACACTTCCATTTATATTGTGCGTTCTCCTCAAACTTAAAGCACTTTACATATATTAATTCAATTAACCCTCCCCAGACCTTTGTTAAGTAAGTATATATATCAAAGTTGGAAGGGAGGAGAAAGGAAACCCTTCAAAAATATTGAAGTCCCCGCCTTAGGATGTGTTATTTATGATTCCTTTGAGCAGCAGTTTTTCTGGACTTCCAGAGCTTGAGAACATGGGTAGGTATTCACGACTTCTCACTCCTGCTGCCAGGAACCACTTAGCACCCTATATCTGAAGCTAGAGACACTGCTGCCTCATTCTTAGGCCAAATGTTGCAAAGAAACTTCTAGTTTATTGAGTAGGGTATACCCGGTCAACTCTAGGTATGGTGAGGGATGGGGTCGTTCAAATGGGTGCAGGTAGAGCCTGGAGCCGTATGTGAACATCCAGAGGGTCGACTTCTTTGGGGTCAGGCTGCTGATTGATTCTCTTCCATTCCCTGTACTTGACCGTCTGAATTTAAGGGATGGACTCACAAGCCATAGGGAGTCCAGTGGAGAAGAAGCAAGGAGTGATGAAGGCAGCGGTAAGGCTTAAGCTTCATGCTCTAGGTTTCTGCTTCAGTCCGCTCTGGGAAGGGACAAGATTTCTATTCCTTCATCTGCTAGAATGAAGAGGAGGACCCAGCACCCATCACACTCCCCCAATGAACTCAGTTACCTGTTTCTCTGGGCAGATGTACTGAATGGATAGCTTTAGCTTCCCAGTAGGATTGCTCCATCTTCCACAGGAAGTCTTCCTGTTGTTGCCAAGGCTCCTGAGGACAGTTATGCTCATGGGGAGAGGAAGGGACTGGAGTGTCTTGTGGTCTAGAAGGCTGTGAACATGCACAGAGAGATTGGGCACTTCCCCAGCTTGAGTGTAAATGGGTTTGATAGCAGTTCCCTTTCCAATGCTTTCTGTCCCTTCAAGTCCTCAGACCTACAAAGCACTTGCTTAGGGATGGGTTTAGACTACGTCTTACAAATGCTGCCTCTTTGGAATGTAATAAGTCTCATCTAACAGTCTGCCTGGGAAGTAATGGTGACAAATCTACTAAGGGAACGGCTATCCTAAAACAATGAATCACTCATGACTAAACATGAAATTAAAGGGAGAGGGAGTAATTTTTGAGTGTGGAGGATTCTTTTCCATGAGTCTGAAGTTAAAAAAATCACAGACTTCGGTCCTTTCAACCTAGATGGAAGGAAAGATGAAGCCCACGGGGTCCCAGGGTTTTATGTCATCTCTTTCTGTGTCCGATTGCCACCAGCTTCCCTTGTTCTCTGGGAGAGATGGTGAATAAGGGATTTAGAGGCAGGAGCTGAAAGCCAAGGCATTTCTCAGGAAAGGCTGCTGGGGGAGGGGTGAAGGCTGCATTTGCAGCACACCGCATCTGCATCTTCGGAGTTTTAGTTTTGGTATTTGTGTCTGTGAGACTGTAGGTTCCTCCAAAGATCATTCAGAATCAAAGTGAAGGGAAGTTACAACCAGAGCCTGGTGCCTCCCCTGGCTTCTTTTTTATTGTTCATTTTGATTTTTTGTTTTTGTTTTTTCCAAAGGAAATCCAATTATTTATTTGTGATTTCAGCATTGGCATCAATCTCTGGATAGTCATTTCTTGATTACTAGTTTTAGAGTGTATTTAAGACATTTCAGTGATAAATACTCTTCTTTTAATTAGAAACAGTGAAAAAAGGTGTTATTGGTTTTTTTTAAATCACACTTTTATCCTTTCTCTCTTTGAACAATCTCTTGCCTTCTCTCAATTCCAATCTTCCAGAAGTTTAATGGCGACCTCCATGGGATATTCTCCTTACAAGGGGAATGGAAGCCAGGGAGTAGCTAACAACCTTTCTTTGGAGGTATAACTTTTTCTGGAATTTTCTGTAACTTTTAGGAAACCCAAGTCCCACCATTTTATTCCATAGGCTGTACAACTATTGCCTCAGCATTCAGTATTTCTCCTGTCCTATCCTCCCTGTCCTGCAGCAAACACTCCAGAATCTCTTTCTCCTTACACTTGGTGGCACCACGGCTTGCTTCTGGCTGCCTCCCCAAAGCCACTCCCTAAGACACCACCAACAATGACTAGAGTCATCACCAGGATAGTTTTATGTTGCATCTTCTCAATCCACTAGACAGTTTGGACAAAGGCATTTTCTGAAAATGTAGCAATGTCCACTGAACAGAACAGGCCGGTGTTACCAAAGTTGGGTTTGTAATGAGCATCATCTTCACGCCATGTCACCTGGTTCACACTTCCAGCTTAAAGGCCTTCTACATAGGGAACTAGACCTGAGTCTATAAGACACTGGTATCCTCATGCTCTATTCATTATCTCACCAGGAAGGAACATCTCTGACCTTGACAAGTGGTGATGGCACATGACACCTGCTCCCATTTGGGGTCTGCAATTCACATGGCAACACTCTAGCTTTGTGGCAGACTATTTGGGACAGTGGAGATTGGACATGTGTGGTAGGCAGATGTCAGTTGTGTTTAAACCACACTCAAGTAATAACAGCTTTTGTGCCCCCAAATTGGGACCCATCCTAGGCTCTGTAGGACACATCTATTGTGTAAACTGGGTTGGCAGTGGCCAGCTGTCTGCCCTTAGGAACAAGGCTCTTTTGCCCATGCTGAATGCCAACTGTGGTGGGTCTTGAGTGTCCTTCAGAGTTGGGTCCTGATAGAAGAAAATCTTGCCTTAGAAGTTTCTGTGACTAGGGGAGGATACAGACACCATTGTGTTTCTTCTTTGCTAGAAACTCTGAAGCACTGGGCTTGGCTTCTGTGTAGCTCTCAGCACTTCCTTTTCAGCACAGTGGTATGTAGAGCCTTGGTCTTCAGCATCTGGCATTCCACATGTGAAGTTCAGTGTCTTTTGTAAAGTTAACCACCAGTGAAGTCACAGTGTCCTGAGCCCCACCTTGTCCTCTGTAGCACAGAACACCATATACTACTGAAGAAACTTGTCACACCCTGTGTTGTGCTGAATTGAGCTGTGACTATCATGTGCTGCAGAGCTGAGGTTCTTCCATATCGCTCCTTTAGGCCTCCTTGTTCTCATCAGCCTTCGAGTAATCCCCGGACTGTACAAATCCTAAGTGGATAAATCACACCTGCTTTCCAAACAGATCATTAGAAACGATTTGCAATTTGTAATATCGGATGCATGTGTAAAAAGAAGCAAAGATGAGGTTCTTAATTGGAAACGTTTTGTTATCAATTAAAGTGGGATGGCCACTTGCAATGAGGCCTGTGAATTTCTAAGCCCACAGCTAGGGCATCAGGGAACAGATGGGTTGTGTATATATTGTTTGCAGAAATGCACAAATGGGAATCTCTCTGAAGCCAGAACATTTACTTTGGGATCCAAGGGAATGCTGGTTCAAGTCTGGGCATTAATGCATTACTTTATGCACAGGGAAATACTTCTCTCAGTCAAAGCAAAGCCCAAGTCTTCTGAGGTTGTCAATAGGCAGAGCAGGAGCTAGAGGTGTGGACTATGATATGTGGCTTGCAGTGGAAGGTAGATTCCTGGTAGCCATGATTTTGCCCCTTTCTCCTATGGGTAAGAGTTGTTCTCTGGGTAATCCTACTATTCCCCATGTGGGCTAGCTCCAGACCAACCCAGGGTATCTCTCATCCCACAACTCTGGTTCAAGTGGGAATAACATTGCTCTTGGAATACCAAGGCTGGAGCATGAATCAAGCAGACTTCACTATAATGTGTAACAGGAAGTAGGCAGATCCAAGAGTAAGACATTCTCTCTCTCTCTCTCTCTCTCTCTCTCTCTCTCTCTCTCTCTCCATACAGATTTTGTAGTGACACTGTTATTATCCTGAAATAAAATTTACAGACATTTTAAAAAAGGATGTACATAATTTAACAAGCCATATGATGCCTAATCTGAGATAGATATTCAGGAACTACAAGGAAAAAATGTGCAGCAACATGTATTCCAACCTGTACTAAAGGCCTACCTGTGTACTAAAGGAAGAAAGGAAGTAGATGTGTGTTGTAAATTCAACAGTGACTTCATGTGAGCCACTGTGAATTCAATAGACACCACCAACACATCCAGGTGTCAAGTATCTAGGCACTAGTGACATGAACAGGAAGGTGGTAGTGTGTTTTTTTTTACAACTGATGAAACGTTTCTGGTAACACTCTGAACAAGACAAGGCACGTGCCTCTGTTCTTAAGACAGAAGACTCTGGATCTGTTAGAGCTACACAAAGAACATCCAGCTGACCTGTTCAATGTGGCTGCTGTCATAAAGAGAACGGGAAAACTCAGGTGGAGATGTTCAGGCAGACGTGCTCATTTCTCACCCTTGCCCACACTCCATGATACCAAAGTTCAAAATATACACAAGGTTTATAAATACATTCTTTCTGGGAACTGTCATGGGAAAAGAAGAAATCTGTCAGCTGGTGGGCAAGTGAAACAGGTCGACTTGACCAGGTATTGTGTACTGCTCTCTCCATAGTCCAGCCTGGCCTAGACTCATGCTGCACTGAGTCAGAGCATCTGGGATCACTCAGTTAAGTTCCTTATGAGACCTGGGCTATGAACGTTCCCTCATGGAAGGAGATGGTAAACACGTAAGTTCACAGGGCTCAGGAACGTCCATGATATCTTTATGAGACTCGTCCCTTCCCCAATGTTATGTAAGAGGCGAAAAAATGGACTAGGAAATTTGAGAGCTTCCAGTAGGCATAACTGCTTGCAGTTGCTTTATCAGTAAGGCAGATTTGCATGAGTTATTCATGCCAACAACTCTTCATCCTCTAAGTCACATAGGGGCATGTTAGTGATGGAGCCTATCAATCATGCATTGGAACATCATTTAGTCCAGAGGACATTTGGGGAGGGGTTGTTTAATATGGAGACTCCTGCTTCTCTCCTTCTGTCCTCAATTCACAGAAGTTTTAAGTGGGGCTGGTGGGCCATGGCATGCCTCACTCTTTGGAGTGGGTGACTCCTCTGAGTCAAATGTAAAACTAAAATTTTAAAATGATCTAGACTAAGTCTGCTACCAAATGTAAATGAGAAGCTGTGAACCTGGCTGGAATACATTTTGGGTGGTTGCTATCCACTGGGAAAGAGGAGTTCAATGGTATGTTAGGGCGAAACTATGAGATGGTAGACTCAAACAATGGGATGGACATGTGGTTGACACTATGAGATGGTAGACACAAACAACAGGATGGATGTATGGTCAACACCATGAGATGGTAGACACAAACAACGGGATGGACATATGGTCAACACCATGAGATGGTAGACACAAACAACGGGATGGACATATGGTCAACACTGTGAGATGGTAGACACAAACAACGGGATGGACATATGGTCAACACTGTGAGATGGTAGACACAAACAACGGGATGGACATATAGTCAACACTGTGAGATGGTAGACACAAACAATGGGATGGACATATGGTCAACACTGTGAGATGGTAGACACAAACAACGGGATGGACATATGGTCAACACTATGAGATGGTAGACTCAAACAACAGGATGGACATGTGGTTGACACTATGAGATGGTAGACACAAACAATGGGATGGACGTATGGTCAACACCATGAGATGGTAGACTCAAACAACGGGATGGACATATGGGCAACACGGTGAGATGGTAGACACAAACAATGGGATGGATGTATGGTCAGCTTATATTCTAGAGATGAAATGTCTTGTTGATGAAAAGCTTCCGTATACTTTCATTGAAAAGGCAGAGGAAGGAAGATTTTGATTTTGTTTTGTTTTTAAATCCCTAGGAATGGATTTACCCCTTCCCCTCATTTTGTTTGTTTTTGAGACAGGGTCACACACTAGGTAAACTTTGCTAGCAACTCAAAGAGCTCTGCCTACTCAGCCTCCAGAGTGCTGGGATTTAAACTTCCTGCTCTCTTCCCTGTAAGACTGAAGTGTTGCTAAGGATGAGACTATTTTGCCAAAGAGAGATTCAGCAACTTAGAGATGAACTGCAATTTGATGGTTTGATTTAATGGGAATACCACATTCTCTTACTAAGTGGTTTGGTGACATTTGGTAACTCTGTAATATTTGACTTGGAGTTGAGTTTATAAAAATTTTAGCCTAATAGTAACTTCAGACCACTGAGGGATGTATGTATTTTTGAAATGAAAAGACCTGGTTGACATTCTGATTCCAAAGTCAACATCATTTCTTATGCACCACCATATTTTCAATTAAGATAGATGATGAACTGTGAATTCCAAGATGGCTTTCCTGGAAGCTCCCGCACAGACACAGCCTGTGTGTAATAAGGAGAAAAGCCTGTTGGGAGGGGTTCTCACATCCCCCCTTCTGACTTGACTTACTAAATACTTCTTTCCAAGGCTGCTTTCCCAACCCAAATCTGCCACATTGGTTCCTTCTTGAAGTCTTGACGTGTATTTAGAAAGAGAATTTCTGTAATTTTCTGAAGAATTCACCTTCTGGTGCTCCAGAAATAGGTGAGCTTACACACATACACACACACACACACACACACACACACACACACACACACGGCCCCAAAAGGGGTTATGAAATTCCTGACATCTAGACAAAAGTACATCAAACAACAATTTGGAGGAGTAAGACAGATGGTTAGGGTAGGTTATTTTAGCATCTCTTTGGCATTTCAGCATATATGCAGGCCACTTCCAAGTAGAAGATGCTCAGAACGGACAGTAAGCTTTCAATATGGCAGTGGTTAAGGTCAGAATCTCATTCAGGCAGGCCTGGACTGGTAGTTTTATAGCGTACTGGGATTTTCTATTTTTCATGTAACTCTGGAGTGTTTCTAGACCTTCTACACTACAAGGTGACCACAAGACTGGAAATGACCTAATATTTCACCTATAGCCAGCTGAGGATGAAGAACAGCTGGCCCTATCACCACCACCCCTAGTCTGCTGAGCTAGGAGAGTAGAGTGGTGTTGCCTTAGGGAGAACTTGCTAGCAGTGACTTGGAAACTGGAGCCTCTGCCTTACAGAGGAAGTGAGCTTCAGGATATGCTGTGCATTTGTCTTGACTTCTCTGTGGAATGAGTTTTCATCAGGCTCAATGTTGTACAGGTGACTAAGGCAGATAGATGTAAGACATGTATATGGAGACATAGGTCTATGTCTCTGTGGTGTAAGATGCAAAGTCTCCTCACCTCGCCACAAAGGATGGTTGTAACAGCTCCTGTCAGTGCCTGGCCGCATCTCTTCTGTTTGTATCTGCAACTCAACTTCGAACAGAGTCAGCCTTTTGCTTGAGGCTTCATTCTGGCCACTAGAATCCTAAACTTGCAGTCATGGCAGCTCACAAGTTTACACACCCAGGGTCTGTTTTTATCAGTGGCTGCCAAGAGTTGGCAACTCCTTATACCCCTCCCCCCAGCCTCCACTCCCTTGGCCTGCAGGTAGAGGACATGTGGGGGACCCAGCAATCCAGCTGCCTGTGGTAGTAACTGACTTCCTCCTTTTCTGTATTACTGTTGTACTTCCCTTTCCGTCTTCCCTGAGATCACCCCTCAAACCTCTACTGGGGCCTAGTCTCGGGGCCTACCTTTGAGGGAACCCAGACTGAGAGAGGCTGAGCAAGGAAGTCATTTACAGAAAGTGTCCTTGCTGTACCTCTCTGAATCCCCTGAGGCAAATCTATCAAGACTGGAATATCCAGTGCCTTCAGACATTCGGCCAGACTTGCTTGGCAGCTATGAGGTTTTGTGGGACATTTGGAGATCTGTATATGACTTCTGGGAACTCTCAGTGCTCATGTGTAGGACTTAGAACCTGCCTTCATACCATCTGGGCCTGGAAGACTTTGCTGGAACAAATGCACTCTGCAGCAATTTGCAGCTGATATATACAAGGGGCTCAGATGGAGTAGAAAATATTAAGTATTTTTCTATATCCAGGCTTTGGAAGGCTCCTCAAGGATAGAGTTGCCCCAGGTCCTTGAGTCATGTCTGGGCTATAAAGACCCCCTCTGGCTGTGAAATGAGTTGAGCTAGGCCTGATGGCTGCAGGCCACGTGATCTTAGTGTCTGGGGGAACATCTGGCACCCTTAATCACAGCCAGATTTCTTGAGTGTCTATTTTCAGTATTTTCTCAGATCCCCTATAAGTAAATTTGTGAAGTAGTTAGCTTTATCACCAGTATTTCCCTGACCAGTATGGAGCAGCCCACAAAACTGAAATCTCCCCTCTCCCTAGAGCCTCCAGTGCTCACAGGTCTGAATTGCTATCAAATATTCCAGAAAGGTACTGAAATCCTCACTGATAAAAATTCTGCCCTTTCTCTGAAAGACTAGATACACTGATCCATTGTTACAGGCACAGTTTGATGTGAATTAGCCCATCAGCTTAGCCTAGTATCATGGCCAGCTCACAGGGATTTAGTATTTTTTTTGACAGACAAATGACTTTATTTTCAGAGATGAGTGTTATCAGCACATAAAATATGTGCAAATAAAGAATTGCTGGAACTGGTACAGCATCTGATTATCAGAAACGTTCTCTTAATTCTGAGTGACTGTTGCGTGGTATATAAACTTTCTCCGGATCTTTGGAAGCTGTTGTAGAACCACTCCTGACTCATGCTCTCATCTCAGAAAATGGGTATAATAAATCTCAGCCTGAGAGGTTGCTATAACGTAAGCTCAAGGTCACAGAGCTTGGACTATACGAGGCTGGTGCTGTGGTTATCTGTTGGTAACTGACAGTCTGGTAGCGATAGCATTCTTATGTTCTTAGGTCCTGTGACTCAAGGATTTAGAGATGGGTTGGTGATAATAGTTTGCCTCTGCTCTTTGATGTCTATGAACCCGACTGGATGTTGACCTCATCTGGATGTTTCTTCAGTTGGGATAGATATCTGAAGGGCTGGACCTTACTGAGAAAACTAACCAAATCCTGTGAGGGCCCCAGACATGGTTGGGCTCCCTGGATGCATGAAAATAAAGGATGGCACCCTCTCTTGCCTGGAAGCTCAAAGCTCCAGCTCACAAAGCAGGATCTGCAAGGCTTCTTGTAGACTTGTCTGGATCCTGTTCCCAATGCAGCTAGAGCAAGGATCTTCGCAGCACCTTAAGTATGGCTGTCCCAAATGAATGGCTTGAATTTCTTCTTGACTTATTGTACCTGACCTTGGTCTTATCTGGAATGGCCTTTATGCCTCAAGAAAGGACAGGAAGACCGAGACACTCATTTACTGGAGAATAAATCTGGAATATTCCATATGAGAGGATGAGTACTCATAAAGAGAATTCTGGGAAGACTGTGCTAAGTGAGACCCAAGGGCATGGTGTCAGGGTGTACGAGTCTGAAGACAGTTACTCTACTTTGTTAAGTTACGTACAACCTATCCTGCAGCTAACACAAAAAGGCATTGTACTATACACCAGCAAGTTCTGGGTACTTGATGCACCACCTCCTGTCAACCCCATATGAACAATATGAGGTGCATATCTTGATATAGTTGAGGAAACAGCTAGGGATCCTCAGTGAGTTCATAAGTAACGGCTCTAGTACTTGAGCCTTGATCACTGGCTTCAGAGCCTTTACTTTCTGCCTTGCTGTTGTATGCAGCCTCTCATGAGAAAATGGTCATATATTCTGTTCCCTTTGGGTGTGTGTGTGTGTGTGTGTGTGTGTGTGTGTGTGTGTTTTCCCGGCTCCATTCTGTACTTAGTGAGAGCAAGAATGTGTCTTGTTTTATGTTCCCCTCCTGCACAATTTGAGTGCCTTAGAAATGAGGCCTGGGCTTGGTAGAGAGGCCTCCATCCCTTTGGAATGGCTCTGCAATATGATTGTCTTTTTAGCGACACCTGCTGGCCCTGGGTGTCAGGGGGAATGGGGCAAGCAAGTACTGTTCTTCACATCCTATTCTCTGAAGGAGATTTTGCTCTGCTTTGCTGTTGAAGTATTGGTTTTGAAATGGCAACACAGAAGGCCTACTAAAGGGTTGTCCCATTTGGAACGGACTCTCATTTTTTCCTGTTTCTAGGTTCAAAGCAATAACCATGAAGCAAACAGAAAGAAAGCTCTCCAAAGAATAGTGTGAATGGCTGACAGGTTAAAGCTGATACATAAATGCAGCATTTGCATGACAAAGACCCTGAGCCCACTGCTGATTGTCATTCACCAGTAATAGGATTCCTTGAAATTCGAAGGTCTTAATTAAATAAATACATAATTTATTTTTGTCGGTAAATGCTTTTTGCCCCAGAAGCTGTTCAGGCTAGGATATCATTTCCTGAATTTAACCTCACCAAGGCTCTGTCTGTCTCCTAATCCCCCTTTCTCCCTCCTTCTGGGTTTAGCAGCCTGCTTGGAGCATCCGCTTCAGTGAAGGTTGCCTATTTAAACAACAGCTCTCTGTCCTCAAGATGATCTGAGTTTTGATAGAGAAGCTAACAAGATGACAGATTAAAGTATTAAATGATAATTCTGTGCAGGAGCACAGGGCAGGAGCGGAAGTTGGTGGAGGTATTGACTCCAGGGGATGGCCCCTCTGGGCAGGACACTCCGGAACTGCCCATCTCTCCAGCCTTGGTTCTGCTACACCTGACACTGAGCTTGGGACAGAAGAAGGTGTTCCCTTCTAAGAGGCCTCACTTTCTCCCCGTGTAGGACCCTGGGTTCATCACTCTGCATCCCACTCCATTCTAGAACCCAACCACTGGGAAGAGAAGTCTCGGAACACTCACGTCCTTAATAACTTTTTAAGTCAACTTTTCATTCTCCTCAATTTTGCTCCAACTTGAACCTGAATATGCCTCAGGAAGAGTTCACGCAATCTTTGTGTTTTTCTTTTCTTTTCTTTTCTTTTCTTTTCTTTTCCCCTCCCTCCCTCCCTCCCTCCCTTCCTTCCTTCCTTCCTTCCTTCCTTCCTTCCTTTCAATTTGAAAAGCTTGGTTGGCCCACCAGACAGCAAGCTCTGAGAAGGCACAGGGCTCATTTCTTCATTCCCGATGGAGCCCCAGCATCTGACCTGTCAACTGCATGATACGGAGGAGTGAATGAATGAAGCCATTCAATGAGATACCTTGGAACACGTGGAGTTCCGAGGGGTTATAAAGTTAGAGAGGGTTCCAGAGATAGGAAGTGATTTTGGGGCCAAAGGTAGCAGAAGATTTCTGGCATATTGTCTACAAGTTGAGACCAGCGTTCTGATCAGAACTTCAATTTTAGGTTCTAGAGAGGAGAGGGGCTCTATAATGTACTCCATGCCCTTGAGTTACAGGAGCTGGGCCAGTGCATGTTGCTGGGCAGCCACATTCCCAGGCACTCAGTCTCAGAGCCACCTTGAGAGAGTCCCTAGCTACTTACTTTCCTTCAGCAGGAGTGCCCAGGGCCAACCCTCACTGAGACTGGTCAGAACAAAGCATCACTTTTTCTTAATTTGTAGTTTGTATAAAGGCTGCCCAATCACAGGGTTGTGGGTTGTGGCCACCAGAATACTTGACCTGTAGTGATGTCTCCTGAAGGTGGAAAACTGCCAGTGAGGACTAGGGATGTCCCTGGGTACTCTTTGTAGGGTATATCATCCACATGATGCACATGTTACACCTCTCTCTGGGAAGCATAACTTGAGTTGGGTTGACTTCATTTTCTTCCTTGCCTGGGCTTTCTGCAGCTGGTATTTTCCCTTCTTCTTGTTCAGCGATTATATTTGTCTTGTGGCGTAGTATGCATTTGTATATAAAAGACTGAAATCCACTGCAGAGTGTGGGAAGGCATCAGTAGGTAAAGTAATAAGTTTGATTTCTGTTTAGGATGACATGATATACATAAGAGTATGGCTGGCCCTGACATACCTGATATATGAATGGAATATAGTGGGAATATAGAGACACATTCACACACCTGGAATCCCAGTGCTCCTTTCAGCAGGCTGGTGTTTCTATGGACTCAGGATTAGACAACAACCTTATGCAAAGGATGTCCAATATATTGGGAGAGTGGGTACACTATGAAACATTGCACCGTATGATTCTACTTCCACATGTATATAATAGATATGTATATAATATACATGTATATAATATTTCATCTTTCTGGGATAACTTGGATCTTATATGGTGTCCTAGGGGAGAAGCAATGTGATAAAGGATTATGTCATTTGCCTGGTTTGTTCAGACCTCTTCATAACCCCATGATGTTTTGCTGTGTGGTAGAGAACTGTATCCTCCAGATGTCTGGCCAGTTTGCATCTAGTTTAGTTGAGTCAAGATGTGGACCTAGTGAAAGACTAGAGTATGGTAGGAAGCCATTGTTGTCCTCTCCTCCTCCTCTTCCTCTTTCTCCTCTTCTTCCTCCCCTCCCCCCTCCTCTTCCTCCATCTTCCTTCCTTTGCTCTAGGTGACTTCAGTGATCTCCCTTCCTTGTAGCTGTGGCCTAACACCCTGCCTCTGTTGACTTTATTATGTAAAAGGGATATCTAATGTTTCTGATCCTTAAAGGTATGCCCTTACCTTTAAGGCTCTGGTATCCCTGTTTATGTCTTCTGTTCCTTCAGCCCTAGGGTTATAGTGGTTTCCTGCCTTGCCAAGTGATCTGATTCTCTGTCACTTGGCACTGAGGACTATATTTATTCACCAAAGATGGAGGACAAAGGCATACAAAGATCACATCAAATTTAGCTAGGTGAACTAAAGAATTTATTGATATTATTTACAGGAGTACAGAGAGAGTTTACTTACAAAGCATGGGTGACTTGGGCAGCTCTTTTCCTGTCCAAAAAGCTTACCCAACCTATGTGCAAGGCATATTACTGCAGTTCCTTGACTAGCTTTCAACAGCTACGCTAAACAAAATTCTTCAAGTTGTTTAGTGCTTATTTATCCCTAGGGATGAACTTCCTGACTTTTGTAAGCTTAGTGAGGTCTGGATCTTGTAGGTGTCATGAGCCGTGTGAGTTTCCCTTCACTTGCTATGTGATATTTGGTTGTTTGACATTTTTTTATATTAAATTTGTCTGGAAACACATGGAATAATTACAGGTTTCCAGTTTGGATGATGATTGGTATAATGATACATCATCACAAGACTAGGTATGGAGCAGGTATGATTTCTCTCACCTTTTGTCTCTTAAATTTTCCTTGCTCTCTTTCCTCAGTCTCTATTCTGTAAAATTCTTACTGTTGTAAGCTCTTTAGAGTCTGAGTCATTCATTTAGTGCCTCCTACGCCTACTCCTTATACCTATGGCTTTAATACAATCCTATTTAGTGCTAGTTTGAATGAGAATGGCCCCACAAGGTAATGAGTATGACTACTTGTTTCCCAGTTGGAACCATTTGGGAAGGATTAGGAGGTGTGGCATGCCTTACTGACAGGCATGTCATGGGGGCAGGCTTTGAGGTTTCAAGTGATTCATGCCATTCTCAGTGTGCTTCTGCTTATATTGATTGAAATGTAAGCTCTCAACTGTTCCTACTGCTGGTCTTTACTCTGCCATGGTGGAGCTAGCTTGCTCTTTTTACCGTGTCACCTACCTAGCTTATTCTCTTCAGTTCTCTATTGTAAGGAATAGAACTTCATCCACCCCAGGATCCAGACAGAAAGCATATTCTTTTGCCACCTGATCCACTTTACCCTAGCTTAGACCCTGTTGTCTTCATCTTAGACCATTACAGTGAGATGCTGTCACTGTGGTTTTATTCTCTTCTTCTTTCCTGGCACTTTTCACTAGATTTGAGCATATCAGCCCTTAAAGCTTGAGTGGTCTCTCATGGTTTACAAAGTTTCTGGACATTGAACCTTCTTGGTGTCAATTCTGGAGAACATGGGTTACTCTCACTTCTCCCTCAAGACCTGGCAGTAGCTTGTAGCCCCAGCCAATCACTCCCACTTGCTGACTCTTAGCATTTCTGTCCTTTCCTTCTGTGGGTCGAATAGCTTTTGGGAACATTTAGCCATCTTAGAAGTTTTCTGATGAACAAAGTGAGGATTGGTAGCCATGATAGAAGCTACAGTGTGATTTAGCTATGCAATGAGGGGGCAGGGCATACAGAAGAGAGCTCCCTTCAGCTACAGGAGCAGGATCATCATGGGGTGTCAATCATTTAGGTGTACTCTCAGAAGACAAATGATTATCTCAAAGGTCACACCTTGTGCTTGCTAATTTTATGTCAGCTTGACACAGACTGGAGTCATCTGAGACAGAACCCCAGTTGAGAAAATTCCTCCATAAGCTTGGGCTGTAGGCAAGCCTGTAGAGAATTTTCTTAATTAGTGATTGATGGGGGAGAGCCCAGCTCATTGTGGATGGGGTTGTCCCTGGCCTGGTGGCCCTGAGTTCTATAAGAAAGCAGGGTGAACAAGCCATGGAGGACATGGTCTCTGCTCCAGTTCCTGTTTCCATGTTCTCCCCTGTTTGAGTTCCTGTTCAGAATTTCTCCAGGGATAGCCTATGGATGTGGAAATGGAAATGTAAACCAAATAAATCTTTTCCTGTTGGACAAACCTGGCCCAGTGGAAAGAAGCCCCACATGTCTGTCCTGGGCGCTGCTGCTCTGGGTGGGACTGGGGACACTCAGGAAGTGGCTGAATACCTTCCCGAACAGTCCTACGGGCAGGTGGGAGCTGTGGGAAGTCTTTGCAGGTCCCTGCCCATGGGTGCGAGAGGGGCCATTCCCGGGGAATGCTTGGCAACCCTCTCAGTGGGTTCTCTAGCCCGGGGCACCACAGTTGCTGCAGGATGCAGCAGACAGGCTAGCCAGAGCACAGCTGAGGTTCCTGCTGACCGGATCTCGGCGGCTTGGGGCACGGGGCTAACTTCTTAGGTTTGGGTGAATGGGTACCGTCTGGGAGCACTGGGATTCCCTCGGCAAGAGATTAGATGTGGCTCCTTAATCGAGGGCTGGATCCCTCACTTCCCATGGTGGGTCCAAATGAAAAGACAGTCCATGATTCTAAGACATTTATTTTCATCATGTGGAGAGTGTCGTGGATGAAATTGTACCCCAGCCCCTCTAGGAGAGGGGTGGCAGATATAGTAAGGGGCGTGGCTAAGCCTCTAGATGTCTCATTAACATGCAGATGACTTGGGGCTGTGTGGCCATACCTTTACCTGGGGCATGGCTATGCCTCTACCTGAGGAGAGCCAAAAGCCTCCCGGGAGCCTTGGCATAACATTTCCGGTCCCTTGTGGATTCCACTGAGTCTCCCAGAGTTTTCACCTGTGCTCAACCAGGTGTCAGACTCCCTGTCACAGACCACTGTCCCACACTTTCCTCCTCAACTGGCTTTTGGTCATGGTGTTTTATCATAGCTATAGTAACCCACACTAAGACACACCTTTAGCAGAATGGCAAGTCTTGAAAAACTGAAAATTCCCTTGGATATATGTTACAATAGAGAATGCAGCACAAGATTCACAGCCATTTCTCTAACAATTATTTTGGCTTTTTTTTCTAGAAATCACTGAATAGAAATTTACAAATCTTTTCCCGGACCCCAGAGATAGAAAAATGAGGAGCACATGACATCAATTTTCAGGCTATGGAGTGACAGCAGAGCCCCAGTGTTTCCAACTGTTCAATCACATAAGTTAGGGAGACTCCTGGGGTCAGGCTTCATGTGCCTGAGCTTTGAGTTCTTTTCTTCTTCGCTGCCTTCTTCTTCTTCTTCTTCTTCTTCTTCTTCTTCTTCTTCTTCTTCT